>VCCN01007125.1:4407411-4419715 GCA_006491835.1 Architeuthis dux | reverse complement strand
GGAGGAAAGAGTTAAATAAAAAATAAACACATTTGAAAGGGTTAATGAAAAATGAATCATATTTTTTTTTGTTTGGCATTCTTGCTTCATGGCCTGCCCATTGCCATAAATATAACAAATAAAATCATTCTACATTTTCTAACCCTTTTTCTTTATTCTTTCAGTATAAGCAGCCCGGGTCTCGGAAACTGCATGATGTAATTGGTGCTGAGAATGGTGGACCTGGAGGTCGGAGGTCAGGCGAACCGGGACATAATTTGGCAGACTATCTTAAATTTAAGGACCTTATACTAAGAATGTTAGACTATGACCCCAAGACACGCACCACACCCTATTATGCCCTCCAGCACAATTTTTTCAAGAAAACCACAGATGAAAGCACTAATACGTCCAGTAGTACATCAGGTAGTCCAGCCATGGAGCAGCAGTCGGTGTCTAGTCCACCAGGTAAGTCAACTTCCAGGAGTTTATTTCTTGCTGATTTTCCGTAATTGCTGAAATTTAATATCAAGGTCAGTGCCCATAACCTTATGTGTGTGAATTTGTTGGAGTGTGTTGTATCTGCCGTTTTCCTTGTTGCCAATGTCTAGATACAAATAGGATTTGTTGGAGTGTGTTGTATCTGCTGTTTTCCTTGTTGCCAATGTCTAGATAAAAATAGGATTTGTTGGAGTGTGTTGTATCTGCTGTTTTCCTTGTTGCCAATGTTATATTGGTGTAATCCAGATTGTTGTATATATTTGTGTCTCTGGTCTCACAAAGTAACAAAAGAACTTCTAGTTTCTTGAACCGTAACTATCTGTCGCTCACTCTATTTAACTGTCTGCCGCTCACAGACGACCTGTGTCTTCATTGTCACACTTGCTTGATGGCTGAGACCTCTGATCTCAGAATGAGGCTCTCTGACAATGGGATCTTGTACAAAAAGCAAGACTTAAAGCTCAAGGCAGGATTGGCACTCCATTGAATAAGAAGTGGTAGGAGGTGGCATTACATTTGTAAGGAGAGTACCCAAGATCCAGTTAGACGGGATTTACAAAAAATGGATCACGTTTGTTCATTTGCTTTGAGTTTTTAAAATTCTTGCTCCTTCTCTATATTGAAATTTCAGAAGCTAATTCTGCTTCCTTGTTGCCAATGTATAGATAAAAATAGGATTTATTGGAGTGTGTTGTATCTGATTTACTGTGACTAGTGTCCTCATCTTGGTTGTTATAGTCATGTTTCGACCATTGTATCCTTTGGTCTTCTTCAGTTCTTTAGAACCAAACCCTTTATTCATTCCTCAAGAGTAGATTGTTCTCGTTCCACTGTCCATGCTAGAGGATATCTCCTATCTGTTGATTCTTCCTAGTTAATTTGTCCTTGCGATCTTGTTTGTCTGCCTCTTCTACTCAATTAGAGTATAAGACTTTTTTTTGCATTACCCGACCCAGGGATTGAACTCCCGACTGCCAGGTAGGTTACTAGATACTAGAAGAGGCGAACACTTGTCACTTGGAGTAAATATCCTTTGACGTTTTTTAACAAAGCAGCAAAGGCAGTTTATGAATTGTTTAAAACTAATATCCTTGTATTTCTTGTTCTTGTTTTCAACTGCATGTGTTCTTTTGGCAAGCTCAAGAGAACAAGTTCATTGCATGGCTGATGGAACTTTGCAAGCTGTTCTGATTTTTAAGGTATCCTGTTTTGGGAGGGCTCCGGACCAAAATAGTAAATAAATAAAATGAACCTGCTAGCTTCTTTCTTCAATAATAATGTAAAATAACATTTTTTAAATATTAGTCTTACTAACCGTGTTGATTTTTCACGACTGCATAGATGTTTCTGTGTTATGAGCATAGTTCCCTCTAAGCCACTGGTTCCCAACCTTTTTGAGTCATTCCCCACATTTGTCAATACTAGTATTCCCCCCATCCATTTATTAAGTTGCAACAAAGAATAATTTCAAATAATATTATTTTATGTATAATTAAAGTTTCATACTAAAAAGTAGTTTAATTTTATAATTGTACAGCTGCTGCTGTGTATTTGTTACTCAAAGAAAGCAAGCGAAAATAATTAGAACACATCATTTGAAATTCCAATTTATTACAAAAAAAAATGAGAATTCTCATATTGTAACTGATATACATATCAATGTGATCTCTCTTTTTGTTTTTTTGCTATTAGTTCTTCGATTTGTGGGTCTATTAGTGAGAGAGAATATCTTAAATCATTCTCAACCTGGAGCTTATATCGAGCCTTCGACTTGATAGAAGTGCAGAAAAACCCTATCTCTAGACTGGACAAGTTCTTTCTTTTCAAAATGTAAAGTAGAGGTTGTATTTCTCTGATCTGGCAACTCTCAAGGTCTGGCATGCTTTGAATCTGCCTCCCTTAGTTTGTCGATCTGCCACTGGAGTTCTACAATTCAAACCGTAATTTAAAAACAGAAAGGGGGAAAAAATTCAAATTCAACAATTAAATTCAATAAATTTTGATAAAGATTGAATATTATGACACCTATTTACAAATAATATACAAATAAAATTACACAGACCAAAAACCACGGTTTGAAATTAAACCAAACCTTTAATCTGTAAACCCGAAAAAGTAATTGAAATATTCCATCTGCCACCAGGGCGGCGCTGTTAGCAGTGCTAAGGCATCAAAATCTGTTTAGACTGCAGCTGAGTGTTTTGGTGAGGCAGTCATGTTGATTTCTTATATTCAAGGTTGGCCGTATATTGACATCGAGGGTACCCTCAGGGTTTTCCGGCATTTTATGTGCTCTGGCAATGGCTTGGCCACAAAGTTGCCAGATTAAAGAGGTGTAAATGTACCTTCATTCAAGATTTTTTTACTATACATGTTAAATATTACATGAGATTTTATCGCCAAAAAGTTGAATAAAAGTACTTAGTCTTTGAATAAAAGTACTTAAACAGTTAAGTTTTGATTTTCCATATTTTGGACAATTGTTTTGACATGAAAAGATATATCTCAATTGAAGAAAAAAAATCTTTTAGTTTCTTGAGCATTGAGTGGTGCACACACACACACACACACACAGGGACTGGAAAAAAATGATCATTTAAATATTAAATAAATTTTGCATGGTTTTTTGGGTTTCATCAGTGTAAACATGTATGGTCACCTGATATTGCCAAGGACAAAATTACACGTTTATTAGCTTTTAAAATCCATTTTTAATTTGTCTTACAATTAATATGGCAATTATTAACTTATGAAATAAGAGGTTACAAAAAAAGGTAAAAGTGCTTTAGATTCCTTGGATCTCATCCGACCCGATTTGGAATAATTATCAATCTTGGTCAAGGTGAGGTTAATTAGTTTGGATTATTTAGATTTTAATTATCATCTCCGTACTAAATTAACTGTTCAGCTTAATTTGTGCTTTTTGATGTATATTTTTTTTTTTTTAAATGGCATAGAGGGGAAATGGGTTTTTACATTGACTTGACACGTATTATCCTAGGTGAGGGGAGGTCTGCTTGTTTTATCAAAATGTGACAGAAAATTGTTTTCCTGTCTTTTTTGTGCATGAATGACAGAATCGCTGCCACTCGATCATACGAGCACACTGTCATGTCCTCCATAGTGCATATGAGAAAGGACCAAACTGGCGAGATGTTCTGTTAATCAGTGGCCACATGTTCTGTGAATCAGTGGCCACAGAACAATCTTGTTGCTGCATGCTGCACCTGGTATTCCCAGATGGTCACCCATCTTGCTAATGATCAGGCTCGACGTCGCTTAACTTGGGTGATCTCAAGAGAACGCAATTTGGCCGTATATATATTGGGAACTATTGCACACACCTAATAATTATAAATTGCCTTCAGTACATTGTGCCATGGTTGCCATACATTGGCATTATTTGGAATACTTGATCATTTGCAATCAGAATCCATTTGAAAACATTATTTGGTGTAGTATTACAATTACGTAAAAATAAGATTGGGTCAGGTCAAGACCCAGGCAAGCTGTAGAGGCTTCATTTGGTAATTATTGACAGAAGAAAGCCTACCCTATAAGTTGAGGTAAAAAGTAGTGAAAGAATGGGTTCTAATAATTCATCTAATAATTGCTTAATTAAGACAACTAGTTCTAAAATATAAAGAACAAACATGGCACCGATAATCGGTTGTAAGGAGTGAATTTAGTCAGTGTAAAGTCAGCTTCTGCAGACCCTGATAGTCTCTGGATGAGTGGTTATGACAGCTGGGTGTATACCAGACTCCTTCTGGCAATTAGTTCTGGGGTATGAGTTCAATTCTTACTCTTTATTTCCCATTGCGCTTTACTCATAGCTGTAGAACAACGGGCGGAGTCAAAGTTGTGATAAAAACAACTAAAAATTAAGATGTAAAAAGAAGTAAAACTTAATAAAAGAATGGGTTACAATACTTCATCTAAGGATAAGGATAAGAATAAGTAATAACAAGACTGGTTGCTGCAGGGTCAAACTCCACTCCAACTTCTATTCCAACTGAAGATGATTGCAACTTTTGTATTGTATATATAATAAATAAAAAAATTATAAAAATAATTTTTTTCTATATTTATTTATTAGAATGATATAAACCCATACATATCTGTATGATAAATGTTCGTTAATATCTAAGACTTGTCAATTTAGCTCAGTCAGTAAGACATCCGACTACCAATCACTTGGTTGTGAGTTCAAATCACGGTAGGGAAATAGGGATTTACATATGTTTACACCCCTAATTTTGGTGAGGATTGTTCTTGTTCTTGTTACGGTAGGAAAACAAAGTCGACTCCTGACTTTGTTCTGGAGTTTGACAAAAATTCCTAAACTGCTGCTTGTTTAGCTTATGCTTAAATCTGACCATACAGAAGAGTTGATGTGCCATAAGACAATAATAATTAGACCGTTCCTATAGAAACCTTTTGTAAGCCAAAATGGCATGAAGCAATTAACCTGAATTTATATGGGAAAAACTGTTCAGTGTTCCCAGACCAAAAAAATGGTGAAGATGGTATGTTAGGCTGAGTCGTTGGAGTTACAGAAGATGGGTGTAGCAGAGACAGAGGAAGAAAATGCGTGCTGCCTCTATAACAGCTCGATGCAAAACAAACGCTATTTTTGTTTTTCACCTTTTTTAAGTAAAAGCAGACGATACCTGTAGTGGCAAATATACTGATTGGGCCAAACCTCATATCAATTTTAGTAACAGATGATTCCATGTTTTATACGCATGGTTGCTTTCCAATTCTTTTCTCACCAAGCAAAGAAATCCACTGCATTAAATCCACACTGACATGACGTGTATAGGTTGAATCTTGATTTATGGTTACAAAATCATTAATTCATAATATGCTTTGTGTATAGGTCGACCCCAGTTTTTAAGCGATTATTACTGCATGCAGGTCAGCACCCCACCTATCCTTCCTTAACCCAACATTAAGGATACAGTGCTACATATTAACACTGTAAAGGAACAACAGATTATACTAATAAAGTATTTTATGGGCTGTGAATAGGCCTACAAGACGTACGTAATACGTAGTATAAATAAGTTTTATAATAAACAGTCAATTAAAATAAAAAAGTACTGTACACCTAATATTTATTATATATAATATTTGTTATATTTTCATTATTTGCTGGTAGTAACCATTAAATATCATTAATTTTCTAAGCCAAAGTTTGCTCCTAGATCTTCCCATTTTGTTTGAATTTCAACCTTACTAAACTAATACTTATGTATAGGTTGACAACCAATTTTTTGCCTTAAAATTTGGTCTTCAAAACTAACAAGTATATACAGTATACATCATTTGCCAGGCTAATATATGCAGCTTCTTTTAATTTTCTGACCCTCCAGTGATGCTCCCTATCCATTACGTGGACCTTATCCCAGAGTTGGTAGTGTGTTCCCTTCTTCATCGAGATATTGTCTGCCATACAAGACTTTGCTATTTCACCTTCGGATATGGTTTTTCTCTGTTCTTAGTCTGATTTTCAGGGGTCAGTTAATTTCTCCAATACGGATTGTATACCTGAAAACGGCTGTAGAATTGATTGGCCGAAACATTGCTTTAACAACAAAAGCAATAAAATGAATGAGATCAATATCCCTAACAGCTCATCTCAAAATTACAGAAGCATATCTGTGAAGTTCACTGAAAACTGCAAGTTTCTCACCAAACAGGACGTTTGGGCACGGCCGTTTGAGCGCCAGTTGACTTTTGGATGCTAGGAAAGAAATGTTGATTGATTCATCATTAGTCAAAAGTGAAAGCTTTACAACTATGTAGTTTTTAAGTAGTTAATTTGGTAATTATGAGAAATGGCTCCTCGGGTAATCAATAGCATCTATGTTTTCAAATCTAAGATTAGGGTTATGGTCAGGTTTTCAAATAAAAAGATAGTTCTTAGTGCCAAAACGTCCATCGCCAAATGGGCTGCCACCAAGGTGGGTCATTCCAGCCAATTTCACCTAGGGTCCGTCCCGAAGGTCCTCAAATTTTGTAAAAATGTTCACCATTTGTTTGTGTCCATGTGAGAAGTGAATCCTGAAAATGCAGTGCAATGGCATTAATGGTTCTTATTTTATGGCCATTTAAAGTTTTTGGGAATTTCCGAACATTTCCACTTTTTGAGTTTTTTCCAATTTTTTGGAGGCTTGCATTTTGAAATTTGGTTTGTTACAAGCCTCGGTAAGGTTGTTTTTCTTCCTAAAGTGTTTTAAAATCAGTTAGAACCAATTGTTTTAACTTTTAACTTTTAACGTCAAAAATTTAAAAAAAACATTTTTTTATTAAATTTTGATGCTTGAAAACTCGCATTGTGTGTGATTCATAGAGTATTCAAACTTCAAAATACATTTTTAAAAACGCAGCATTGTAGTTCTAAAAATAACGAAATATCAACTTTTTAAAAATGGTGCATTGGGCACTTATCATCTGCAGTCACTCATAAATTTACAAAGTCACGGGAAAGACTCACCCACTTAATGTAGCAATGATATGGCTTAATTGCATCTTGCAGGGATAAAAAAACATAGGCTCTGGGGAGCAATTTTCCAAAAATTAAACGTTTAAGCAGCTCTCACTCCATGACTATGTTTAAAGTATCCCCATCTACTCCACTCTGATAGTAGGCTTGGAGTAGTCAACCAAAAACCATTTGATTTGAAGTGTCTTTCATCCATAATGGGGCGCTTATGCAAGTGCAAGAAATTCCAAAATCCGGAAAATATTTTTTGATTTTTGGATCTCAATAACCTGGCTGGAATGACCCAGATTGGTTTGGCACCCAAAAGATCAGCATCCAAATGGCCATTCCCAAACGTACAGTACCTGTTTCTCATGTTACAGAGACACACAAAAAGTTTCTATCTATCGGCTCAACTCGTCACAGACTTTTTGTAAACCTTTCTCAATTATGTAAGGTAGAATAGTCAGACTCTTTCATTGCTTCATCCAAATCAAAATTCCTTTGCATACCTTCCCATTTTTTCAGCTTGGAGTTCTGAGAGAGAAAGGATCCGTCCACGTTGTTTTGTTCCACATAATGGTTTGTTTCGTCGATGATTTTTCCAAAAAGATTGAGCACCTTTGAGGGGAAAAGCTGGGAAAAAAAAATTCTGAAAGGTTTTTGGCATCTCTTTACCTCACTTCTTCTTCTTCTTCTTTTTCTACTTCTACTTCTACTTCTTCTTCTTCTTTCCTGTCTTCATATCAGTGCTGTGGAGTCGGTATATACAAAGCCCTTTTGATTCCGACCCCCTCAGAGTCGACACATTTTTACCGACTCAATAATTGCTTATGACTCTACGACTCTGACGCAAAACCTTTCAACTCCAACTCCGACCTCTCAGTCGACACATTTTTACCGCCGGCTTCTTGAGTAGCCCAATAATTGCTTACGATCATTGCTCCGACTCCACAGCCCTGCTTCATATTTTTCATTCTGCTGGGGAGGTGGGGGGGGAGTCGAATCTCTGTAAATTCTGTCGGTGTTGCATGTTTTACTCTTCTTTTCACTCTTGGTCTCCTATTCTCTGGCAGTGGTCTGTGCGCAGTTATCTTGCTTGGAAATCGGTGAAGATGCTAACTGGAACTTGTTCTTGCTTTTTCTTTTCTTTTTTTTACTTGCAAATAAGAACAATTTAAATCACTTGAATTCTGAGGTGGAATATTTTTATTATTTTCTAGCGGGTCATTTTTTTTTTTTTTTTTTTTTTTTTTTTTTTTTTTTCCAATCTTATTGTTTGTTTTTACCACAACATTCTAAGTACAATAAACTCTGACCCTTAAAGTAGCACGAAGTGGGAATAAAGAAGTGAAAAAGTACTTAATCTCAAACAACGCAAATTCTGTAATAAATAAGAAATTCATTGGTCAGCTTCTGTTTATAATGATCGGTGTTAACTATTTAGAAGTTAATCGGAGTCCCCCTTCATGATTGGCTGTTTAGAGTATATCAAGGTAGATGGCTCTTGAATGGCAGTGATTTATATAGTGCTGGGTTATTAACCAATCAGGGCTGGCCTTGGGGTGCCACCATTGGTATAATAGCTTACCACTTTGAGGGAAGCTTACTTTACTATTTTTAAGCTGAAGGAGTGAAGTCCCAGTGAGTTGCAGTGCCAATAATTTCAATTGGATATTTTGACAGTCGTCGTAAGTCATTTCAAAATACAATGATACCACCAGCAATAACACGTTGCGAGTTATACAGGGTGTCCCTAAAGTCTGGACACATAGGCAAAATGCATATTTTCAATAAAAAAAATTTGAACAATTTAATTGAAATATTAATAAATAACATCTTCAATGTGTTTTCTAACATTTGTGATGCAAAGTTCAATGCGCTTTGCAAGATTTACATGAACCCGATGCATTAACTCCACATTTCCGTCAATTTGGGCACATTCATTTATGATGCGTTTCCTCAGGTGTCTCGTATCTTTTCATTGAGTACACCTTCTCCTTTAGCACACCCCAGAAAAAGAAGTCAAGGGTGTTAAGGTCTGGTGAACAAGGAAACCATTCCACATAGTGATATTTCCTATGTGTCCAGACTTTAGGGACACCCTGTATTTGACTCACAAGATCAGAGCACAGGACTGGAGGATACATGGGTTGAGGTTCAGTTTAGGGTAACAGGATAAGTTATTTGAATTCTGACATGAAGTATTTTTTCGTTTTTATTTTTGTTAAATGAAGTATTATAAATCATTATTTAAATTCTGTTCTTTCTTTTTTTTTTTATTAGTTGCTTTTTATTTGCTCAGGCTGATTACCCTCTGGCAGTGAGCAAATAGCGTTGATCGGAAAGAAAGAATAAGCCTCAGGTTATTTTCTGATCAACGCTATTAGCTCAATGCAGGAGGATAATCTGTCTGAGCAAAATTTGCGATAAAAAGCAAAGGTAAAAAGTAGTCATATAAAAAAATAAGGGAAAGTATTTAAATAATAAAAATGGAAAGTTGTGATAAAAAGCAACTAATAAAATTTAATATGAAGTTACCTTCATCTTAAATTTTATTAGTTGCTTTTTAGTAGTAATAAAAAATTTAAATAATGATGATAAAGTATTTTCTTTATTAATTTTTGGCTAGGTTTTCAATCAATCTTATTGTTGCTTTTTATCACAACATTCAACCGAGAAAATTGTGATGAGATGAAGATTTGTCAAAATGCAGTTAATTAAAGAGTTGTCTATAGCTTTGAGAAGTCATTAACATTCCAACCTTTGTTCGGACAATCGAAATCTCATTTTCCCATTTTTGATCAACCCAATATTTCGGCTGATCCATTCTTGAGCCCTCATCAGGTGTATAATTCAAGAAAAGAGGCAAACCTTCTTTTTTTTTTTCCACACAAACAAACTGCCTCCTTGTTTGTTGCCTTTAATCAAAGGTATTAATGAAGAATTTCTGCTTAAGTGCATATATATATGAAATCAAGTGATCCCCGCACAGTTTGTTTCTTTATTCACATTTACGATTTAGGCTGCTCGTTTAGCAGTCACTCACACTGACGCTGGGCAAATATAGGCTCTCACTAATAAATGTCATTATAATTATATATATATATATATATATTCACCAACACGATCGATGTTAAAAAACTGACTTTGATTTATATCCGCCAATGATGAAAACTCTTTGAGACATGTACAGAAAAAAACAAATTCCATATATACACTATTCTACAGTTATTTCTCAACTTTTACAGTACAAAGATGTAATTTGGAAATGAAAAGCGTGTTACATCTCAAACATATTTATTATCATTTCCACATTGTCAAATTACATCTACCATTCTGGCGGATTCCCTTACATCCAAATAACAAACATATATTTTCCCCCCCGCTATCCGAAAGTAGAGCATTTCTAAAAACCTTCCAAAATGGTAACTACCTTTAATTTATATGGGAGGAAAAATTGAGTGTTCCCAGACCCCAAAAATAGTGATGATGATAGGTTAGGCTGAGTCATCGAAGGTCGGGTGGTGGGATGTAGGGGAGAGGAAGAGGGTGTGTGCTGCCTCTATAACAGCTTGCTGCAAGTCAAATGCTGAGCACTATTTTGGCTTCTTGCCTTTTTTCGTACGAGTGAAAAATTGGCGCAAAGCATTCTTTTGAAAACTGGAATAGCTAATAAAACTGGTTCTCGTAAATATTTTCTGTAATTACTATTATTAGAAATGGTGTGTCTTGGGTGAGATAGCCTGACTGAGCCCATCCCTCTTCAGGCTGCTTCAATCCTACTCTTCATGCTAAGCGCTTAGCACAGAGTCATTGAGTACCATTTTTAAAAAAAAGGTTTTAGTATGTCTCGGCCATGGATTGAACCCATGACCTACTGAACCGGAGCTTGAGCACCCTATCACTGGGCCACAGTCAGTGATCAATGTCTAAGTTTAAATCAGTGTATTGATATTTATGGGACCTTGTTTAAAAGATAAATAAAGTGATTCATTCTTTGATGTGTGAAACCTAAGCATGAAGTCTGGCAAATGGACATGGTTAACAGGCCACTAATTAATCACTGCTACCCACAATACTGGTTTATTGCTGGGTTTAGGTTATTTATGTGATCTGACATTTATATATATCTATCTATAATGTACCATAGGATAACAGTTATCCGACATAATGATGCTAGGAAAAGACAATGTGGAGACTCAGAATAATTTGCACATCATTTCTCCGACTTCCTTTTGAAATGACTTTAATAAGTCGAAACATGTTAAGGTATCAAATAATTTTTTGAAAATTATTCTGAGTCTCCACATTGTCTTTTCCTAGCATCATATCTATCTATGTATCCGGACTTCACCCAACCCTAACCACAGTAGGAAATTGAAATTTTCCACACACACTCCCCTCAATGAGTAGCGAAAAATCTTTTTTTCAGTTTTTAGATAGGGTTTCAATATGCAGTTTAAGTTTATGCTAGATTGGTCACTAGTTTGTGCCTGCTTTTTTTTTTTTGAAAATTCAGAGAGAAGTAACTTATTCATTGATCACCCCCTTTTCCAACTTTTTAATTGATCACCCCCAACACAGCATATACAGGTGGCAGTGATTCATAATTTCCCTTGAAATGCTAGTTTGTTTGTTTCCTTTTTTCTTTTTTTTTTTTAAATTTCCTTTTTGTTCTCCAAGAATCGACCAGGCTGTTGAAAATGAGTTTCTTTCGGCTTTCTTCATTGTCTTTGATCTTTTGGTTACTTTGCCACTCTTTCATTCTGGCCACTCTGGGTGCTTTTCTGAAGACGAACGGCTGGCGCTATAAAGAATGGCTTGCTTTCTTTCATAAATGCCATTCCATTTCTCTCACTCTCATGCCAGTAATATTATAATAATAACCTTACCTTTTTCCCGGGCAATGCCAGATAACCTAAGCATAACAACAATAACTAATAATTCTTTTGTCTTTGATCTGAGCAATCCCACGTGCTTCTGCATGCTATGGCTTATGGCTGTCAGTTTTTCTCCTCTTCTTTGCATTTTTTTTTTTAATGTGTTGAGATATATAGATATATCTATCTATATCTCAAATGATGGATAATTTTATATCCGACAGAATATGATAATTATAATGACATTTATCAGTTGAGAGCCTATATTTTGTTTCTTTATTCACATTAAAGATTCAGGCCGCTCGTTTTGCAGTTGCTCGCGCCTGGCAAATATAGGCTCTCAACTAATAAATGTCATTATATTTATTATATAAGTCAATAGATATACAGATGTAAATGTATTATCTTCTTGTTTTATTATAAAAGTGCTCAATACACAAAGAGTAGAGCT
>VCCN01007125.1:4296895-4307820 GCA_006491835.1 Architeuthis dux | reverse complement strand
TTGGATTTTTATGAAAAGAACTGGTATCACATTTTTGCACATGAAGCTTACAGAATAGCTTAAATTATTGAATTAAAATATCATTTTTTAGATGAATCAAGTGATTAGATGAACAATAAAAGTACAGACAGTCCCCAAATTACGACAGGGTTCTGTTCTGACCACTTTGTCATTAGTCGGTTCTGACGTAATCCTGCAGCGGGTTGTTGTAGTAGTGTCCTTTAAACTCAGTGTCTCAACAATCTGTTTTTTTTCAAGTTGCCAATTTTTGGCGTTGTTATCGATACGTGTGGCAATTTGTTGCCAAAACTGTGCGGCTGTACCTACGGCCTTTATGCTTCAAAAGCTGAAAGATGTACAAATATAAAAACTGAACACAGGCTTATTTACTGGATCTCGCTATTAAGCGGGTGTTGCGCGAAGTAAGCCGAGATGCAAATGAGATCTAAGGTGCGTGTGCAGAAAATATGTTTTTTTACTTTTGAGACGCTCACTGTATTTGACTAAAGTCAGTTATTCAGTTATTCAAATGGTTCTTCGGACGATTGAACTCCTTGTTGTCTGTGTTGTAAACACGACGTTTCGGCCGATCCCTGTTTACATGTTTAATCACAAACAACATGTTTACATCACAAACAACATGTTTACGTGTTTATAACACAGACAACAAGAAGGAGTTCAATCGTCAGACGGCCCTCTCGGCTGGGGCCTAGAATACGCCGACTGCATCCCCTGCAGAGGGGTAAGACCCTCCCCCCTCAACAGGGCCACCTGTTTTTGCACCAAAGTCGCAAGACTCTAGTTAAGGTAAAGTAACCTTTCACCAAAGTAGCAAGACTCTATTAAACTGATTTCGGCATTAAATGACCCATCAAGGGTTGATATGCCGCTAAATCAATCAATCAATCAATCGTCCGAAGAACCCTTTGAATATTAATGACCCTTCTCAAAACCATAGAAAAGAACCCTTTTAATATTAATGACCCTTCTCAAAACTATAGAAAAGAACCCTTTGAATATTAATGACCCTTCTCAAAACTATAGAAAATAAAATTCAGTTACTCATAACAAGAAGTGTAAAATAAAATAAATGATTAATTTGGTGTATTTATTTATCTTTATTGTTTGTTCATTAGGAAAGACGAATTCTTGGTCGACAGCGAAGTGACAGAATTCATGCACCAATTTGTTAACATTATAATCTTTGCATAAACTAGCAATCAAATAATGATACTTAAAGCAAGAGCGATATATTCGGCCACGTAGTTTTAATATTGATCATTATTTTTTCTTCATCTAAAACCTTCAAAATTCGTGCGTGGGATTAAAATTTCACTGAGCGGCATGATTTTTTTCTTTTTCGAAGCTTAGAGGGAACACTGCTTGGGACAAGTAATTAAGACTTCAGTTTGCATGGTGACACGACATTTCCCGGTCGCATTTTCCTGGTTCCACCGGTAATATCCCACCAATCATTTTCCCGGTCGAACAATTTACCGGCCGACGACATTTCCCGATCGACAATTTACCGGCTGACAACATTTCCCGTTGACCGGGTAAATGCGATCGGGAAATGTCATCGGCTGGTAAATTGTCAACCGGTAAAATGCGACCGGTAAAATGCGACCGGGTAATATCGTCGGCCGGCAAATTGTTCGACCAGCAAAATACAACCGGGAAATGTCGTCGACCGGTAAATTGTTGACCGGGAATATGCGACCGGGAAATGTCGTCGGCCGATAAAATGAAGGGCAGGATATTACCGACGGTAAAGTGCGACCAGGAAAATGTGACCGGGAAATGTCGTGGAACCAGTTTGCATAATAAGGTAAGTTTTTGTTATTTTGTATGTGCTTATAACCTTAATGCATTCATTCTTTGATTTTTCTACTCGACATTAAAAATACTTACTCTGTTCCGTAAAGAACGAGACTTAATCCGTCGTTCTGGACAGGGAGATAATACTTAATCCAAAAGCCCAGTGTCAGAAAGTTTCGTGTCAGTTGACTCCACATTGGAATCGGTGTCGGTTGGATAAAGCCTCTGTTTCTTGGGAAGAACAAGTCCACTTCATACAACACATCTGTGAATTGTAAAAAAAACACAACTTATAAATCTATCAATATAATCAACAGTTTGATTTTTCGGTTTATTTCTCTGTCTGTAACAATGGACTCTTCCTCTAAAGGTAACAAGTTTGCTGATAAAAATATATCCTACCCAGCACTTGAAAAAAATGGCTCTTCCATTTGTACGAGTTCAGTCTTTAATAAAGCCTTAGATGAAATTGATAAAACGAAAACATTTATTTACACCGTTTACAGCTTTGAAATAGTGTAAAACGTGTAAAAAAATCTAACCGCGGTTCGAAAACGCTAATACATTTCATTCTTTATAATATAATGTCTCAGACCTGCCACGGCAAGTTAAGTAAAATGCGGGAGATATCATACGTGCGTACGAAGTACGCGAGTAAATCAGTTGTATTTTGATTTTTGGTTCTTGTAAACACTTGTTAACAGAATTTAAGCACCACATTTTGTTACAAAACATACACAAAACAACACGTATCATTGCAATCTTTTCTTTAAACTAAGGTCAGCATATCGGAGCGAAAATAAAAATATCATAACCTCCCCACACTCTTTTGATAAGATAATTCTTTTTAACACAACATATAAATCCACAGAGAAGAACTCAGTTATCCGATAGTTTTGTTCAAGAAAAATATAAATGCCAAGTATACGACATTCCTTTGATTAAGTATCTAACATTTACACATTTTACCTATATATAGGGGGAGTGGGTACAAGCTACCCTGAAATATTTTTCAAACGAAAATGCGGGAGAAAACAGGTTTCAACAAAAACCGTAGGGGAGTGGGAGTTAAAGAATATTGCGGGAGACTTGGCAGGTCTGCTGTATATTACATAAACTGTTTCTAAAATATATTGTTCTATTTTCTACACTATTTGGAAAGTTTTGTTGGTCCAGCAATGGGAAAGCCCTAAGGGTTCCGGATTAAAGAGGTACTACTGTATTGAACAACTAGACATCTCTTTATATTCCTGCGACATCATCATCATCATCATCATCATCATCATCATCATCATCATCATCATCATCATCATCACCATCATCATCACCATCACCATCATCATCATCATCATCATTTTAACGTCCGTCGTTGGACATAGACCACCCCCAAGATTCTCCAGATGTATCTATCGCGGGCGTCGTGGCGCCATTACTTTCTGAACCTGTCTCTATATATAAAAAAATGATTAAAACACAAAGAAGAAAAATCAGCCGCATTCCAGACAGATCGAATCTTCAGGGAGAAGTAAGGCCAAATAACGTTGGACACATCGGTTTTCGTACGATCACCGAAGTTAAGCAACATCGAGTCTGGTAAGTACCTAAATGGGTGACCGTCTGGGATTACCAGGTGCCGTAAGCAGTTGGGGATCATTTAGAAAACCTCCCGTGACAATCCCATTAATTCTCCCAAGAAGTTGGCTGATTTCTACTCTATACTCAATAACGCAATCCAAAGCCACCCCCCCGCTACATCCTGAAAACCCTCTTACTGGTCTGGCTGTGAGCGGCAAGAGGTGAATGAATGAAAGAATTCATGGGGAAGTGATTCACCTTGTTTGCAATATCGACCCATTTTTCCGACCTCGCATTTACAGAACGCCCGTTGTCCCTGTCTTTCGCACTGTGACTTGTCGCAGCCCTTAATGACGGCACAAGGGTCAATGGTTGTATTACATCTTTCACCTCCGAATCCTACAAGGACAAGAGAAAATGAGCAACTGATATTCAAATGCATTTATTTCATTAGATGAAGTATTATAAACCATTATTGTTAATGTTTTGCTATTATTTACCTATTACTAATTGTTGTTGCTTTTTATCGCAACTAAACTCAGGCCGGTTTCCCTTCGACAGTGAGTAAATAAATTAACAGCGCTGATCTCACCGGGAACTTATTCTTTATTCCGACCCGCGCTGTTAATTTATTTACTCACTGCCGAAGGGAAACCGGCCCGAGTTTAGTTGCGATAAAACGCACCAAAACATTGAGATGAGGGTAAATAGCAGCAAAAACTAATAATAATGACCAATTGATATGTTGTATACTTGCGTGAGTTTGTGAACTTGTCTTAGACTGCACTTGTTGTATTCCGCTTTAGAAGATTGTACCTTTACCCTGAGTTAATTGAAGTTGTGACGCATTTGTATGATAAATCCTACCTATGATATCAGAGGTTACTTAAATAGCTATTATTAACGTGATTTCCAATGAATATTATTTTTTATAGTAAAACCATTTGCAATGCGTGTACATATTAATATAGTCTGCCAATCATTTTTATAGTAAAATAATTGTTAATTAATTTATATATAATCTGTTGGTATTTTCTGTGTCATTATATATATAACCATCCATTAAAGTTAACCCATAAGAACTCAGACGCATTTCTACTTGAAGGAACATTATGTGGGATTATGGGTAGGAAAATTGACACACAGTCACGTGACTGGACCAGGATGCTCAGTAGATGTCATTTAGTACACTTCATGAGTTAAAATCAAGGATAAAATATAATATTATATAAGATACTGTGCAGATCAATTAAATTGTATGTGACACTTAGTACACTTCATGAGTTAAAATCAAGGATAAAATATAATATTATATAAGAGACTGTGCAGATCAATTAAATTGTATGCGACACTTGGTACACTTCATGAGTTAAAATCAAGGATAAAATATAATATTATATAAGATACTGTGCAGATCAATTAAATTGTATGTGACACTTAGTACACTTGCTGAGTTAAAAACAAGGATAAAATATAATATTATATAAGATACTGTGCAGATCAATTAAATTGTATGTGACACTTAGTACACTTCATGAGTTAAAATCAAGGATAAAATATAATATTATATAAGAGACTGTGCAGATCAATTAAATTGTATGTGACACCGGTGTCACAATGGGTTCTTATGGGTTTTAATGAAGTTTTGATGGATGGGCTTCCCTGATTTTACGCGGGTTTGATTTACTCCGATTTACAATAACGTCGGTTTGAAATTTGCCCGAATTCTTTCTTCTTTTTGGTAATTCAGGTAGTATTTTATTGGTTAAGTTATTTATTTATTTCATGAATTAAAATAACAAGTTAATATTATATTTATTAGTAAAAACTTATATCAGCATGACTATATAATGGATTTATTTTGCGCCGATTTCGTTTACACCGCTGAGTTTACGCCGGCGATGCGATCCTAGAGGAGGCCTCTAGGATCGCATCGCCGGCGTAAACTCAGGGCAGCCTATGTTTGTTTAATGAATCCTACTCATGCTATATCGGTTTACATAAACAGCCAATTAATAAATAACCGTCATGAGTTCAGCAGCAAAAATTCTAATTCTGCTAGAAACACAATAGGGATATTTTTAAAGAAAAGTAACAAAATGGCGTTCACAAACATAGACACGTGTCAGAGAATGATTGGTCAATTTTTATAAGTCCACTCAATTAGTCCTGGTTTTAATCATTCACAATTATTTATCATAAAGTATTTATCATAAAGAGTAGGTCTAACTGAAGATACATCTAACAGATGTAATAGGGATTGGCATTTACTGTGTGAGTATTTTAGAAATGTTTATATTTGTGTGTTAAGCTAGTTTCTTTTGTTAGGTTGTTTTGACCATGTTGACAGAAACAGAGTTTACTGTTTCATCTGAAAGGGTGTTCCAGTATAAAATATAAACAAAACAAAACACGATGGAATGTGACCTTGAACACATTAAGGACATTAAACAAATAAAACAATTTCTTAACTTGAGTTTTACAATATTTGTGGTGCAATATTTCCGAGAGGCACATTCAATCAATTTTCTTCGGTCATCACAGTTGACACTATACTAAAAAAACAGTCTTTCATTATTAACTCAAAACGCCATTTATTATCTAATAGAGAAACTAATATACTAGGTTACTAAACAAACCAGCAGGGAAAGCAGATACAAACAATATTTATAGAGGTTTTTAACACGTTGTACTTAGAAGTACCGTCTGTGACGAAAGGGTTAAAATGTGAAACTCACCGATGGGGCAGATGCAGTTCGTTTCGTTACCTCTTGTTTCACAAGTACCGCCATTTTCGCACGTAGTCGGCGTGCAAGAAGAACTGACCTGACAACCAATTCCACTTTGGCCTGAAAAACAAAATTTAAATCAGAAAACAAAGCAATAAACAGTGCGATAAAAAGCAACACAAATTGAGATGGAGGTAAATAGTAGCAAAGAATTGATAATAATGATTTACAATACTTCATCTTTGGATTTATAATTACGAAGACTCAATGTTATCATTGTTTTGTCTTCAAATTGATCATGACAGAGAACACCTAAATATGGTAGAGGAAATGATGAAAGTGTTCTATTAATGGTGTTAATATCCAATTTACTCACGTGTGAGTCCTATTTATGTAATAATTGTTTTTAATCGTTAAAGTTATAGTCTCTTGTCTCCATATTTAGATATTTCAATATAAATCTTCTCTTATGACAGCATTTTGCAACTAATTCATTTTTTAAAATTTTAAATTTGACGAACATTTGGGAAGCAAATTATATTAAGTTTTTCTTCTAAGCACAGGTAGCAACTCTGTATAGCATAGGTATTTCTGCGCATTTTTGGACACCCCATTTTAAAACGTAAATTAAAATTTAATAACTGTTGTTTGTAAGTTTTTTCTTGTTTTTGTTAGAAAGAATAAAGTCCAAATATGTCTCCGGAAAAAAGAAAAAAAACTTCAACGTAGAATTGTGCTCTTAAAAGTCAATTTAAAGTTTTTAATTATAATTTCCGCCATTTTGTTGACCTTTTTGGAAATTTAAAAAAAAATAATAATATTGATTTAAATACTTCATCTAAAAAAACAAAAAATAATACATTATAACTTTTGTTCGGACAATCCAACCTCTTCTTCCCATATGTGATGTTAACACGAGGTTTCGGTCGATTCTTTCTACGACCTTCTTCCGGTGTAATATGTAATATACATGAGGAAAGAAGTAATGGGAAGAAGTGAGGTATTGTCCGAACAAAAGTTGGAATGCTAATGACTTTTCTCAAAATTATAGACACAAATAGTACAATTTAATAAAGATTTGGTATTATACATTTTTTAAAAAGTTTTAACAATCAATTTAAAAAAGAAAAATACCCTATTACTAAGTAAATTAACGAGATATACTGCCCTGAAAATATTAAATTAGACATACATCGTGTCAGGTATATTCATCGCGGTAAGTTTATCGCGGGTAATTACATTGCCTGGTAAATCTATCGAAGGTAATTACATTGCGATAGAATACATAACCAACCATTATTTAAGCATTATATGTGTACAGTATTTATACATTTATAGATTATAACCCCCGCAGTGTTAGGGTTCAGAGCTAAGGAAAAGATACACGGTAATAGTATTTACTAACATAGTACAGCAATTTCGTCTACATCACTTTAGCAAATATCAGTTTTGTCTAAATCACTTTGGTCTAAAATCACTTTGGTCTAAAATCACAATTGATGAATTTCAATGACATTTTGTCGAATGGTTGGCAATGGGCCAAGGAAGAATTGATGAAATTTTGGGGTGGATCCAGGGATCTTTTTCGATTGAGAGATATTTTTTATTAAATTTTGGGACGGATCCTGGAATCTTTTCCCTCTTAATCGAAATAAATTCTTGTATCCACTCCAAAATGTCATCAATTCTTCCTTAGACAATGGCCCACCATTCGACAAAGTGTCATTGAAATTCATTGACAACCTTTAGAGATAGTGTGGGCACAAAAGTGATTTTAGACCAAAGTGATTTAGACAAAATTTGTTTATAGTGATTTAGACGAAAGTACCGTAACTCTTACTAACGATATATTGGCTGGCGATGTAATTACCTTGCCATGAATTTAGTTGGCCATGAAATTACAGGTGATGTAGTTACCACGCTGTAATTACCCACGCTGAATTTACCGCGATAAATTTACCGTGAATCTACATACATACATAGATGCCAGCTGCCACCTTGATTTAGAGTATGGTCATCACATGATGTCATTCCAAAGAATCACTCAACTAAGCATAGAACGGATGCGGCTTTTTAACCAAGCCAGGGATTTTAAATCTCTGGCACAAAATTGGCACACAAGAGAGTTCATGGTACGGGTACCCGGTGCACAATTTCCATGTACTCTAGCAAGCCTTTTCAGCCCTCTGATTGATTAAAAATTAGGTTAGGGATCTTATGACATCAAGCAATGCCTCAGCATAAAGTTGTATATAGTGAGGAAAGGCGGTGCACAGGGTCAATCCCACTCACTAAGTTTTAAAAACATGTATCCAAAAAGAAGAGCCAGTCTACATCATTGGATGTTATCAAAGCCGCAGGTTTTATCTCAGAGTGTCCCTCTCCTAGATTGATGCTTTAACAAAAGCTAGGGGTCCATCACACTCACAGGGTTTGAGAGGCCCTTTCCATGCGCCTGGGTACCAGACCAGGTGTTTCTACGTCCACGCGTGAAAACATATATACATATATACACACAATAACAGAGAATCCCAAATTAGGAAATTAGCCAGACACCGAATCATGGGGATGCAACAAACAGAGAATCTCCTATTTACCGCCACCCCACGAGAAGAGGATGTGACATAAGGACGTGTTTAATGTGGGATTACCACACACGCGAACCTGTGTAGTAGGGACTCCTCAAAAATTCTTTTTAGTCCTCGCAACTATTGTCTCAAGGACATAGAGAATTAAGCTTTAAAAACATGTATCCAAAAAGAAGAGCCAGTCTACATCATTGGATGTTATCAAAGCCCCCACGAGAAAAGGATGGGACACAAGGTTTTACTGGTCTTTGAGGTCTCGGGAAGAATCCTGAGCCCCCTGGTCTTGACTTCACAGATCGGTACCACGCCTCATGGGGCAAAACCCCATTGGCTATGGCACCGTATCTGTGTCCGTCTGGTCTTAGATGAGTGGAACGCTTTACCTGAAGCTACAATTAGTGCGTCTTCTCTCGGTACTTTAGAGTGGAGATTGCGGAGCAGTGACGCCTAAGTCGTTACCTATTGACAATGTTTCAATATTTCAATGTTTCAATGAAGACAAAACCGTAACCAATGATGATACCAAGAAGAGGGATAGAGGAATAGCGGACGCCATCGGCGATATTGCCAGACTTCCACAAGCAAGAGGAATCATCAGTGTTTCCCTTACCTTTTTGACAGAGACAGGATGCGTGCGTGTCCTGGTTCTGACACACACTTCCATTTCCAATACAAGGATTGCCTCGCTCGCAAAAGTTGATAGTTTCGTTACATATTTTATTTCGGAATCCAAGAGAACATCTATCAGTATATGAGGTATGAAAAACACAAATGAAAGTATATTAGATACATAGTGATATTTGTTTGATTATCTTTCATTCTGTTCATCCCAGACCCTTAATATTTGTCTATGGCTATTCACAATTACAGCAATACCTTGAATAGTGCGGTTTTGATTAGTCCGGGTTTTGATGTAGTACGGTTATGGAAGACCTTGCACAGTGTTTTAAACAGTACATAACTATTTTGAACGAATTTATCGCACTAATCAAGGTATACCTGTATCTATTTCAGGCTCTTCGTATCTATCTATCTATGAAAACAAAAATAAGACCTGTAATATAGCATTGATACATCCATATGTATATAGACACACAGGGAAATATTTTATCTCCCCTCTCTTATAACTAAAGAAAACATTCAGAGTTTTTCGGATGATTGAACTCCTTCTTGTTGTTTGTGTTGTTAACACGACGTTTCGTCCTTTGCATTCCACGGCCTTCTTCGGGTGTAATATCCAAATGTGATGGTGGTAAACAGAATTCTTTTCTCCAAAGGTAGGATTCGGGGGGTTTCCTTCATTTTCCTTGTAAGGCCCAGATTTCCATACCTTGTCCCTGTTGGGTAGCAGCAGCCAGATCGTCCGAAAAACTATTTGAATGTTAATGACCCTTCTCAAAACTATAGAACTATTTGAATGTTATTGACCCTTTTCAAAACTATGAAGAGTAAAGAAAACTTACTTTGTGACGAATATTAGGGATACTACAATGTCTGTTGAAAATATGAAAATCCGAGGATTGCTATCATGAAATTACTTACGAAGGCCGTCCACAGACATACAGTTGTAAATATATTTTATTTTTGGTTTATATATCTATCAATCGATTTATTCAACTATCTCGCCATCTATCTCTGTGTGTATTCGGGCATCATAATTATATATACGAAGTCTGTCCGGAAATTATCCAGCCGTCTTAAACATTTCGAGAACCGGTTGCGCAGCCTTGATGTAACTTGGCAACCAATCAGAGGGAACCTTATTGCGTATGCATGGACTCACACTCTCCCGTGGGATTACTTAGTCGGCAGTGTGATCGTCGCATTCACAATGACCGGGCGTTGCCCATTCTACACGCATTATGCAAAACATCGCATCATCCGGGTCTATCAGCCCCCATGACAGCCCAGATTAGGCTCCCTATGTCTTCTGGCTTTCCTTAAAGAGATCCGTGGACGAGATTAAGGAGAACGCAACGAGGCAGTTGATGATGATCCCAAAACAGGACTTTGTAGATTGTTTTAAAAAGTGTAAGGGTCGCTGGGATAAATGTGTGAGGTAACTAAGTTAGGTGACTATGTTTTCGTAATATTAAATGGCTCGATACTTTCCGGACAGACTTCGTGTACACACACGCACGCACACAAACAAACACACACATATATGTATACGTATATATATATACACACATATGTATGTGTATATATATATATA
>VCCN01007125.1:4178531-4189275 GCA_006491835.1 Architeuthis dux | reverse complement strand
AAAAGACACAGAGAGAGAATAGAGATTTACAAAGCTGGGCTAAGCTTGGTGTTGTTCTCAATGGAATATAAAAAGAAGATCTTAATAAGCCAATATTCCAGGTATGGAGAGCTTGCCTAGCCTAAAAGTCAATGAATCCTGGTTTTACCAGGGCTAGAACACCGACCAGTGACAGGACAATTGCGTCCTGGTCTAATGCACCCAGTCATTTGTGTCCCTGAGCATTTGCGTCCGATTTTCTTTTTTTTGCGTCCTGGACATTTGTGTCCAAATGTATATATATTTCATGTTAGACTAGATAAGGATATCCTCATTAAAAGTGATAATATAATGCTTCCTCGCTTACACAATGAAGGTGAATCAAAATTGATAGGACATATCTAAATAACTGGCAATGTACTTGGCATGATTAATTGAAAATTAATCCATCATTGATTGTTGCTGGTAGGCATAAATATGGAGAGGAGGGTCCTAGAAGCGACCAGAACGTAAAGGATTAACAGAATATTTGAGAATTATTTTTATCTCACGTATACACCTAAAATATATGCTGCTATTTCCAAACCCCAAAAGATAT
Organism: Architeuthis dux; assembly: GCA_006491835.1. Taxonomy (NCBI): domain Eukaryota; kingdom Metazoa; phylum Mollusca; class Cephalopoda; order Oegopsida; family Architeuthidae; genus Architeuthis; species Architeuthis dux. The sequence continues at coordinate 4,188,698 of VCCN01007125.1, read as the reverse complement.
ATTCAAACATCTAAAAGGGTATTAGTTATCTTTTTTTATAAAATCAACCCAGACCAACCAGAAACGAAAATGATTGCAATGAAGTAGCTGAATGTTCAAATGACAGAAGATATAAAACAAATAAGAATGAACCCATAAGAACCAACTGTGACACCGTGTCACATTTAATTGATCTGCACAGTCTCTTATATAATATTATATTTTCCCTTGATTTTAACTCATGAAGTGTACGAAGTTACATTTAAATAACATCCCGATCCTGTCATGTTACTGTGTGTCAGTTTGCCTACCCAGAATCTCACATAATGTTCCTTCAAGTAGAAATGGGTCTGGGTTCTTATGGGTTAAAATAGAAATAGTTATGATGCAGAGGAGGTAAAAGTGAGATAGATTCTTGAAACCGACCCACAATTTAATCAGTTCTTGGTTAGCCGAAGACGTACCTTATGACACAATAACATTGGAATCTATTGATAACTTTTTGGAGTGAATGAGTGAATAAATGTGTATAAAGAAATAAAATGAAAAGGTATCTATTAATCGAAAAAGAATTCCTGGACCTGCCCTAAAATTCGATAATGTTTTCCCTAAAGTTTCACTGAAATTGATTGAGAACCTTTAAAGGTATGTTTGGTGTGGATATATAGTTATGGAAGATAGGAAGAAAAATTCCTCTATCCATCCAAAAATGTAATTATTTTTTCCGTAGCTCATTGCCCACAGTTCAGCAAAATATCATTGAGAAATGTTGGAGATATTGTGCATAGGGGGCAGGAGAGGAAATATTCCTTGATCCACTGCAAAATTCAATCACTTCTTTCGTATTCCATTGCCCACCATTCTACAAAACTTGATTGAAATGTATTGAGAACTTTTGGAGATATTGTGTGAACAAACAAACGGAAAGATGGAAAGACGGAAAGACAGGCTAGGGTGGATACATTTACCCCTCCCAACTCCGTCGGCAGAGATAAAAATATCAATAGTAGCAAAAATAAAGAAAACTATGTCTCGCCGGGACCAGGATTCGAAACGGGATTACCAAGGTCACAGTTTTAGGTTTTAACCTCTAGACGGTCACGGCTAACATCCACAAGTTGATCGCGTTTGCTTTATTTTCCTTCCAAAGACCATAACATTTGAAATTCATTTAGATATTTTGCAGAATTTGTGTTGTGTGGATATATAGCTACGATATAGAGGAGGAGGAGATTGCTGGATCCGCTCCAAGATTTAACATTTTCTTCCATAGCCCATTGCCCAACCTACCACAAAGTTTTATTGAAATTCATTTTGGAGATATTTTGGGGACAAGCAGAAAGACACTGGTGAATACATATATCTTTTCCAACTTCGTTGGCAGAAATAAAATAAAAAATTGTTTTTAATTGTTAGCAAAAATAAAAATAAAAATAAACACTGTCTTGTCGTGACCAGGATTTGAATCATGGTTATCAATGTCACCGCTTGGGGACCTAATTTATTGTTTTAGTTTATAAAGATCAAGAAATTTCAAATGCATTTAGAAATCTTGTAGAATTTGTCTTGTGTGGATATATAGCTACGATGTAGGGGACGAAAAAATGCTGGATCCGCTCCAAAATCTAAACTTTTCTTCCGTAGCCCATTGCCCAACATTCAAAATCATTTCATTGAAATTCATCGAGAACTTCTGGATATATGTTGTGGACAAGCAGAAAGACACGGATGAATACATATATCTCTTCCAATTTCGTTGGCAGAGATAAAAAAATCGTTATGCGTGTGATAATAAAGTAATCAAAAAGGTCTTCCTTTTGGTACCAAGTGATTACCTCCCCATTATGAGAACTCTCGTACTACTATATAAAGGAAAGTACTTTTGACACCATGTATTTAGTAGTACATGTAAAGTTGAATAAAGCTTTCTACAAGATAATCTCGCGTTCTTATTTCATTACAATGCGTTCCTGAGGTGTTGGTCACAGAACTGCCCCGTATCTCAGAAACTATTAAAGATAGAAGCATGCGGGTTTTAACATTTGATAACATGTGTTTTGAAGATTCATTTCGATTTAAAAAACGACCCTACCCGTCTGTGCCCGGCACGGCCCGTTCACCACACTTTTTGAAGCTCGATAACTTGAGAAACATTGGGTTTTCACCAGTCGATAGCCCATCATTTTAAGATTTATTTCGTATACAGCAAGTGTGCTTTTTAGTAGTTTAAAAACAATTATGATTTTTCTGAAACAAGTCATGATTGGTATCCTTGCTTACACAGATGTAAAATACGGTAGGGAATGGTTCTTGTTCTTGTTCTTGTTCTTGCTCTTGTTCTTGTTCTTGTTCTTGTTCTTGCTCTTGTTATTGTTCTTGCTCTTGTTCTTGTTATTGTTCTTGCTCTTGTTCTTGTTCTTGCTCTTGTTATTGTTCTTGTTCTTGCTCTTGCTCTTGTTTTTGCTCTTGTTATTGTTCTTACTCTTGCTCTTGTTTTTGCTCTTGCTCTTGCTCTTGTTCTTGTTCTTGTTCTTGCTCTTGTTCTTGTTCTTGTTCTTGCTCTTGTTCTTGTTCTTGCTCTTGCTCTTGTTATTGTTCTTGCTCTTGTTCTTGTTCTTGTTCTTGCTCTTGTTATTGTTCTTGTTCTTGCTCTTGCTCTTGTTCTTGTTCTTGCTCTTGCTCTTGTTATTGTTCTTGCTCTTGTTATTGTTCTTGCTCTTGTTCTTGCTCTTGTTATTGTTCTTGCTCTTGTTCTTGCTCTTGCTCTTGTTCTTGTTATTGTTCTTGCTCTTGTTATTGTTCTTGCTCTTGTTCTTGTTATTGTTCTTGCTCTTGTTATTGTTCTTGCTCTTGTTCTTGCTCTTGTTATTGTTCTTGCTCTTGTTCTTGTTCTTGCTCTTGCTCTTGCTCTTGTTATTGTTCTTGCTCTTGTTCTTGTTCTTTTTCTTGCTCTTGTTCTTGTTCTTGCTCTTGTTCTTGCTCTTGTTCTTGCTCTTGTTCTTGCTCTTGCTCTTGTTCTTGCTCTTGTTCTTGTTCTAACTTGGACTGGAGTTTGAAAAAATTGCTTTTAGTTCTTTTAATCAAGTTTTGTCTTTAAAATACAAAATAAAAAAGTTACCTCCTACATTTTCTTACATATTTCCAGGAGAAAATAATAGAAAAAAATGATTTTAATCATAAGGTTATCACATCTCTTTGCTTATACGGATGTAAAATAACGTTGTCTGTATGATCTGTCTAGCTACTGTATTTTACATTCGTATATGCACGTTGTGACAATCCCTAGTAAGAAACCTAAATTGTACTCGGGACTGTAACAATTAATGCTTGAAGGACACAAAGCTATAAAAATAAAAATTACATCTTACATGAAATATACATATATTTGTACGCAAATGTCTGGGACACAAAAAAGACCGGGACGCATTAGAGCGGGACACAGTTGTCCAGGATACAAACACCCTTATACCAACCCGACCATAAGTACCGGTGTAAAATGCGCATTCAGCTTACTCACCAAGCAAGCTCTTGCCATGTAACAACGGTTAGCAAGCTATTTCCGCAAGGCATTATTACTCTGGTGCATTTGATCCTCACTGGGTCCTCTACACATGATACAATACGACAGACTAAGCTAATCTTGGTGCTCCATCGTGGAGCAAAGGTTAACAAGTTTGTTACGCAGATTATTACTACCGTAGTGAGATCGATCCTCACCGGCTTGCCCACACTTGTTTTTATGCGCAAGACTAAGTTAAACATGGTAAATATTTAATGCACCCGCCATAGCGTGACGACTAGCAAACTAGTCTTGCAATCCACTTTTCTAAATTCGATACAGGTTAAGTAGTTCGGTCCCTAAACGGAATGCGGACCTCCTACAGAGCTAGTAGTATTGCTTTATGTTCGCATTTCGTACTTCAATTACCGTGGTCCCGAATTACCGAACGCTACACCTACCTATAACTATAACCATACCTTCTCTTTATTTGCCTTCCTCACGGCAAATTTGACACAAGGTCTTTTTTTTTGGGGGGGGGGTCTCCGCGACTGATGTCACGCGGACATTGGGGCGAGCTGGTCGTTGGCCACAGGACGAATCCTGTGCAAAGCTCTCAGGACAAATCCTGAGTATGCTGGACGAAGATCCCGGGCAGGTCCGCTCTACTTCTCGGCCAGAGGGCCTCGATATCCTGTGCATGCGACAAGGACCCCAGGACGAATCCCAGGCAGTGTAGATCCGAACTTCAGAAATCCTCGCTAATCCTAAGGCCTTGCTGAACAGATAATACTTTGATCTTAGCCAAAAAGCTGAGAAGGGGCGGAACCGTCCAAATTATAGCCATACCGTTAACCCTAACCAACCTCTAAACTGTAACCGTAATGTTGGAAAATAGTGCACCACTACTGTGGCAATGTGAATGGATTGGATTCGCCAACGTAGATTTTTGTGATTGGAATTCCACAGCAGTAGTGTGCGGAATAACTCTCCAGCCTGAGCAGTGAAGCTTTAAGGTGAAGCGCGACTTGCCCAGGGCCGACCCTACCCTTTAAACCAAGGGTTTACATCCTATGGACCACCGGAGTGGTGGCAATGTACCAGGCTAAAATTAGTTTAGTGAATGACTTTATTAGGCCTGATTAGTAGCTGAGGTAATTGCGTATTAACAAGTAGCGTCTGTTGTCGGTGATCAAGACCACGTCAGAAGGCATGATTTAGAATGCTGATTTTCAAAACATACAGTCCCTCGTCTCCGCAAGAATTGGTGAGACACAACCTTCTTGTCCTCCATTTCCAGTTATTACTTTGTGTCATACTAAGCTAAGGTCAATTAACATCCAAAACATCATTTTGAACTTAAAGGGAAGGGTCTGAGAATTGCCCGGTTCCATCACTTTTAGATATATTTTCTTTTAAAGTCGACGATAAATGATTGATCTTGTATCGAATTTAACGTACAAGTCGAATATTGTGGTCCCCTCTACAGAGCTAGCAGTATTGCTTTATGTTCACATCTTATACTCCCACATTGCCAACATTCCTATTGTAACACATTAGGGTTACGGTTTAGGGTTAAGGTTAAAGGTATGGCTATAGTTGTAGGTGAGTGTAGTGTTAGGTAATCCGGGGCCACAGTCATTAGAGTATAATATGCTAAAATAAAGCAATACTACTATCTCTGTAGGAGGGCTGCATTCCTTTTAGGGACCGCACTGCTTAACCAGTACCGAATTTGCATCAAGTACCGAATAAATATTCATACAAGTTACCCCCACTCTTTCTCTTTCTCGAGTTTTCGAGTATTTCGTCACTTGTTTAGACATGTCTTACATTCGTTTGTTACTCTTTCTACTACATAAACACTTTCAAACTTTTAATATTCAAATTCTATTATTGATATTCATTTTCGTCGTGATTTCTCCACGTCGTGCTCGTCAAACTATAAATAAAACGGTGTTATATTCAATGAATTTTGTAGACAGTCCATATCTATTTTGTCATGTTTTGCAGCGTTTTTGTCTGGGACTTCCAGATGATTTGCTGTTGATACTGAATACATACGAATCTTTCTTTGGTATTTTTGCATTAGATGAGGATAATTGAAAATATATTGTCTTTTGAAAACAACTCATATCAATTTGAAGACGAAGAAATATGGTAAAAAAGATAACGAAGATGAAGTTAATTCCAAAAGTCTTTGAATATTAGCAACTCATTTAAAATCCAAGACAAAAGTATATGGTAAGAGAAAATAAAGATGGGGATAACCCAACAATTCATTGAATATTGACAACAACAGATCTAAAAAGCCAAACAATATGGTAAAAACATAATGGAAATGAGAATAATCCAAAACTTGATTGAATTAACAAAAACTCATTTGTCATGGTTACTTTATTTTCTTTACCAAATTAAATATTACATATTAAGGTTTATGCAATTTTATTAACTTAAGTTATAGAGGAATACAATCGAAGAGAGACACTAAACTAGAAAAAATACTAGAGAAAATAAATTGAACAGAGACACAAAACTAGAAAAGATACTAGAGAAAATAAATTGAACAGAGACACTAAACTAGAAAAAATACTAGAGAAAATAAATCGACCAGAGACACTAAACTAGAAAAAATACTAAAGAGAAAATAAATTGAACAGAGACACTAAACTAGAAAAATACTAGAGAAAATAAATTGAACAGAGACACTAAACTAAAAAAAATACTAGAGAAAATAAATTGAACAGAGACACTAAACTAGAAAAAATACTAAAGAGAAAATCTGGAAAAAATTTCAGTTACAGTGAGTATCCGATACATTTAAAAAGTTTATTCTAACATCCTTATACATCTTCAAAATTGACAGAATGTGTATCAAAGATCTCTGATTTTTCCACATAACTTTTCAAAGTTCAATCTTCCATTCCATTATTATTCTGATTTTTGTATTTTTTAATCTTTGGTCCAAATTCTGTCAATTTTGAAGCTGTTAAAATAAGCTTTTGAAATGCATCGGATTGTTTTGCACTCACTGTATATTGATATACGCCACGCTCAGTTTTCGAACGACACTTATTGACATCGTGTTTCTTGGAATGTCAGGGCCGTCAGAACCGGGGGGGGGGCTATATGTGTTCTTTAATTTTTGAAAAATGCTACAAAAACTAGCTTTAAGATTACAGAAAGAGTAATTATCCCCATCAATTATTTTTTGCTAGTTCATAAGTGTATAATAGACCTATCCCGAGTCCGTGGATGATTTTGAAGCTCTATTTTCAAAAATTCCCTAAGCAGCCTTTTGTTAATAATTATCGTCATCAATTAGATATTTAAATATCAGCATATATTCATTAATCAAATAGTGCACTTTTTACAATAGGGGTGTTTTCCAGCGATCTAAAGAGCGTGGTCTTTAAAAAAAATGTCCGCTTCGCTCGCTGCCCAACCAATATGAATTTCATTCCGGCGGCCCTGAATATCAATTACCGAATTTCAATAATCAAGAAAACTTGGACATACATTTGGTGACGAATAAGCTATATTCGATTAAAGCAAGTCTTTCTCAAAATAAATAAAGAGAAAAAGTATCAATTTTCCGAATCATTTATGGCGACACGCCGTGAATGATTCGGAAAACTGATACTTTTTCTCTTTATTTTTTCTAACCATCCGACCACTAACAAATACAAATGATATCGCTCTCAGTGTACAAGAGATGTGTTCAAAAGACACTTTGGCCTAGTCTGGTACAAGGCCACAGTTATGAGGTACCACGTAAGGATCTAACTCACTAGAACCGGCTTGCGAGACTAGCTTGCTAATCATCATTTTAAGGCAGGCCTGGGGATATTTTCGAGTTTTATCATAGTCTGGCTAAAGGCACACACTATTCCATAAGATTTTCAGGTTATTATCCTCATCTTTACCGATCACCTTGGCCCATTGGTAGAGCGCTCACTTCCGGTTCACCCCCGAGTCATATCAGAGACCTTTAAAATGGCACTCAATGCCTCTCCGTTAAGGACTGATCACAAAGAGTATGATTCAGGAAATTCCCCCTGGGACCAAATCACGTTGGATATACCGGTTCTCGTAAGATCATCGAAGTTAAGCAACGTCAAGCTTGGTCAGTGCATAGATGGGTGACCACTGGGGAGTAACAGGTGCCGTAAGCAGAACGGTATCTCCAAAAGTTTTGTCGAATGGGTTGGGCCATTGTCTAAGGAAGAATTGATGACATTTTGGGGTGGATCCAAAAAGTTTTTCGATTGAGAGGACAAGAATTCCAGGGTTCGTCCCATAACTTAATAAAAAGATATCTCTCAATCGGAAAGAATCTCTGCATCCATCCCAACATTTCATTAATTCTTCCCTAGCCCCATGGCCAACCATTCGACAAAACTTTATTGAAATTCATTGAGAATCTTTGTAGATATTGTTGGGACAATGGTGATTTTAGACCAAAGTGATTTAGACAAAACTGATATTCGCTAAAGTGATGCAGACGAAAGTGCTGTACCCCTTTTATTGGAAACTTGAACAAATATTAAATATGAATTAAATGGTCAAATACAAAACGTATTGCAATAATTAAATATCTTCTTTGGGGGTTTAATTTTGATTAAGTTAATCGTTTACTAAACGTGAATGTAAGCAAATTAGGCTAGAGATTTTACAAAATTGATGGATCACCGCGTTATAAACAATTAACAGATGGCTACATACATAACGCCACCTGTGGCCTTTCAGTGAACTAGTGTGAAAGCCGTGAGAAATCTAAGAGTCTGCTCGTAATTTTGTCCTGATTAAATGAGGTGCCGGACCATCAGTTGTCGATAATTGGTGGTATACCTATATGTGATAATTGGTGGTATACCTATATGTGATATTATAAATGTATTCCAATTGGTTTTTATATACAATCGTTCGATTAGTCAATTTTCCAGCTTTCTGCAAGTGATGATATTCAGGGCCCATTTTTATTGTTAGTCTTGTTCAGCCTATAATCCAGTCTATGGGTTGTCTGTTGTCATAGTACTTTTTGATGACACATTCAGTGAGCTCTGTTATGGCAGTGACATCTCCTTTATTAATTTCCGTTTGTATTTAATATGGCTTTAATGTCCACCACAATAAACTAGCTCCGGATAGAGTGTCATTTTCCTGTTTCTCTTTCTGTGCACTCATGACAATATGGAATATCCCACAGATCAGAATGTAAGCAGAACAACTCCAATAACAAGAGTTTTCACTTGAAACGATCTTGTTTTTGTTATAATACAGTGAGTGCAAAAGTATCCGATACAGCTTCAGAATTGACAGAATTTGGACCAAAGATTATTAGAAAACAGGTCTGCTTAGTCACTCAATAAAATTAAGTCATGTTACCAACATATTTTGGCAGCATGCCGTGTTGGGGGGGGGGATCAATTAAAAAGAGTGTTGACAAATGAATAAGTTACTTCTCTCACCTTTTTTCAAGTTTTCAAAAAACGAGCACAAACTAGGGATCAATTTAGCATAAAATGACATTGTAAATTAAAACCCCACTAAAAACCTATTTTGACAGTTTTGGTGACATTTTTGGGTAATGGTTTCTAATACAACATCAAAAACATATTGAAACAAGATCCAACATTGAAAGGCTATGTACAAAAATAGAAATGTTTGATTCAAATTATGTCACTTTTAAATATGTTAAAATAAACTTTTTGAAATGTATCGGATACTTTTGGCACTCACTGTGTGTAACATGGCAGACGAATAGAGAGAAAAAAGATTGACTAAAGATCAGTTTCAGTTTTTCTTTCTTCGGCAGATCTACACAAAATCCGTTTCTTTAACTTTAATTTGCAGCTTCTCAGCATCTAATTGCATCATTCAATGTTGTATTTTTTGGATTGGTCCTGCATTCTTTATTTGAATATGCTCAGTTCACTCAGATTCTTTAGTCGGATATACTCAGTTCACTCTTTTAGTTTTTATTTGAATATACTCAGTTCACTCAGGTTTTTTAGTTGAATATACTCAGTTCATTTATGTTTTTAGTTGAATATACCCAGTTCACTGAGATTCTTTAGATGAATAAACTCTGTTCACTCAGGCTTTTTAGTTGAATATACTCAGTTCTCTCATGTTCGTTAGTTGGATATATTCAGTTCAATCAGGTTTTTTAGTTGGATATACTCAGTTCACTCAGGTTTTTTAGTTGGATATACTCAGTTCAATCAGGTTTTTTAGTTGCATATATTCAGTTCAATCAGGTTTTTTAGTTGGATATACTCAGTTCACTCAGGTTTTTTAGTTGAATATACCCCGTTCACTCAGGTTTTTAATTGAATATATCCAGTTCACTCAGGTTCTTTAACTCAGGTTTTTTAGTTGAATATATTCATTCACACACGTTTTTTAGTTGTATATGCTTGGTTCACTCAGGTAGTTTGTCTGGTTCAGTTCACAATACAGGTGTGGGCCATTGCCATGGTACCTTTTAGCTCACTCATTCATTACCCTTAATTTCCATCATCACCATCATCCATTTCCATCCATATACCAATATACATATATAAATATGTATATATACATACCACTATACGCACACACACACACACACACACCTAAACACACTCATACATATATGTATATATACACATATATATGTGTGTGTGTGTGTATGTATATATATATAT
>VCCN01007125.1:3977381-3991550 GCA_006491835.1 Architeuthis dux | reverse complement strand
GATGGGATGAATAGTTGCATATGGACGAATTAATGAAAAAGTACATTTTTGTTAGACATAAGTATTTACCTCACACCATACACGTACATAAACAAGAGCAAGCAATACGTTAATGATATCTATTGAGAAGAAAAATATTCATCATCATTATGAGTCCATGATCTCCTTCCATGACGATCTCGACTGTGCTAACCTCTGAAATGTCTTACCGGCAAACTCATCTCACCACCTAGTGTCTGGTCTTTTCCTAATGCTTTTACTGTCGCTTATCCTTTTGCTCCATCTAGTGTCACCTATTCTTGCTAGGTAACCAACCCATCTCCATTTTTGTTGCTTAATTACCACATGAAACTTCATGAAAATGGTTGCGAGTAAAAATGATATACATATTTGTGCTTGTATCTCACCTCTGTCTAAGTTAATATCTTTAAAGGTCTTTTGTTTTTTATGTGTCGTATAATTGTCGTATTTGTTGTTGAAGTTGTTTATTGTTTTTATATTTAGTATATTTGGATTGTGCTCGTGTTTTTTGCAGTGTTCTTTATATATTTTGTTGTTGTTTCTTCAGTTCATTGTAAATAACTTTTTAGCTGGGATGTTATCTATAACTTTTATTATTTTGAATAATATTCACTATTTCTTTCGGAAATATAGTGGATCAGGTGTTTGAGAAGATCGATTGATGATAATAATATGTTTGGAAAAACAGCAAATATCAAATCTATTCTATTTCTATATTATAAGAAGCAACGTGTCCGCCCGTCTTTAAAAAGAACAAGCTTACTTCTATTAAGACTGAATATGATTACTGTAACTTTTTTATTGTATATATAATAAATATATTCGTAGGTATATAGGACTTATCGGTTTAGCTCAGTTGGTAAGAGAGCCGCCTTCCAATCACATGGTCGGGATTTCAAATCACGGTAGGTAAATGTTAATTTTATATATAGGTTTGGTTTAGTGAGGATTGTTCTTGTTGTTCTTGTTACGGAGGAAAACAAAGTCAACTCCAACTTGGATTTAACGTTGAAAGGGGTGAGAGGTTCTGAGAATTGAAATGCAACACAAAGACCACGAAGAGGGTGGACAGAGCGAGAGAGAAACAGGGTAGGGGTACGCAAAGGTTTATGGAATGAGTCATAAATATATTCACTAAAGGATAACGGCTGAACCCGGCCGTCATGTACAATAGAAAGGCGAGAAAGTAGAATGAGATTCAGTTGTTAAGATTATCTTCAGGAAACTCCCAGATGCTTTTTCAGATACTTTAGATTTCCACCCCTAGGTATACCCTTAGCAAAGCAACGCGTATTTTACTAGTGTTAATTTTAAAAATAAACGGTTTGTAGACAGGCCAGAACGCCACTAGTTGAAAGTCCGAGAAAACACCGTGCATACATTACTAATGCCACCCGACTTCTTTCTTTGTGTTTTTCTTTATCGTAACTTTTTAACTGGAACATTCACCATCTCTAAGAAATGTTAGAAAGGTTACAGAGGAGAGCTACCAAACTGGTGCCACAACTAAAAGACGTTACGTACAATAGAAATGCGAGAACGTAGAATGAGGTGGAATTGAACTAGTTTTCGAGTGTCTGTGAGCAGAAGATTCTGTTGTTAAGATTATCTTCAGGAAACTCCCAGGTGCTTTTTCAGATACTTTAAATTTCCACCCCTAGGTATACCCTCAGCAAAGCAACGCGTATTTTACTAGTGTTAATTTAAAAAATAAAATTTAAATAATGTTATATTTAAATACTGTTAAATTTAAATAATGTTACATTAAATTATGCTAATTTAAATTATGTTACATTTAATACTGTTAAATTTAAACAATGTTAAATTAAATAAAATTTTCGGAAGACCGACTGAGAATACTACAGCTTCCCATTCTACAATACAGAAGCCTAAGAAGTGACCTGATACACATCTACAAAATAACACATAGCATGGTAGAGATGGACATATACTGTAAACATGCAGAGTACACTAATGCTACAGAAAACATTAAGAACAACAAACAGAGGTCACAGTTACAAATACCAAATACACCACCACCCAGGTATTAGAGACAGGGAATTCCAGTATGAACGGGATCTTGGTGTTATAACATCAAGATCCCGTTCATACTGGAATTCCCTTTCAGATAAACAGTAAACTCTATTTCTATTAAGATATGCAAAAACAAACTATCAAAAGAAACTGGCTTACCACACAAGTATAACAACTTCTAAAATACTCACACCTAAAATGCCAACCCCTATCATATTGTAAGATGTATCTTCAGTTGGTAATTTTTCTGGGAGTTCCAACGCTTCTATTTATTATTCTCACAAAACCCGATATCCTGTTATCTGTTGTTGAAATTCAACTTGTAATGTCACTTGGAATATTTCAAACCTTTCTTGCTTTCAACAAAGTTCAGCTTCATACGAGGTCTACTCGGAAAGTATCCATCCATTTTGAATATCTCGAGAACCGGTTGCGCAGGCTTAATATAATTTGGCAACCAATTAGATGGTACCGTACTGCGCGCGTGTCAAAAGTCACACTTCCGTGGGGTTACTCAGTCGGCAGTGAGACGACATTGACTGAGCTTGGGTACTGTGTGACAGTCGTATTCACAGCGACCATTCTTCACGTCCCATTCGGGAGTTTTTGTCGCAATCACCTTGGTCTCTCAGACCCCTACAGTCCAGAATGTGTCTCTCTTTGAGTTATGGCCTTTCGCCGTCGAAAGGGGGGATATTTCAGGCCGTGGAAGAGATTAAGGAGAACGCGACGCGGCATCTGATGGTGATCACGAAACAGGACTTCGCTGACTGTTTTGAAAAGTGGAAAGGACGCTAGGATAAGTGTATGAAGGGACTAAGACACTATTTTCCTAGATAGGCTATTTTTTCGTTAATATCAAATGACTGGGTACTTTCTGGAGCGAGCTCGTAGAGGAGATCATTTGAGAATTCCAGACCTGTGAAACGGCCGTAACCAAAACAAATCAAAACAAATCAAAACAACTGGCTTTTCTTTAAGAAGCCAGTTTAGAAATGGTAAAGAATTCGATTGATGTCCGGTTGTAGAAAAAAATGCTCCCGTGTGACTTTCATTTTTAGGGGCTTTAAGGTATGCTTAATTAGAAAAAGGTTTTCTTCAATTTCTCTAGCCCCTGGAAAGGTATAAATTTCAAGATGGTGTCGAAGCTGGCCGCCAAATCCTTAAAATACTCGTTACTCGTTCATTATTCATCATAGACAATCATCAGACTGTGGTAAACTTTTGATGTTATTAAACACACTTGTTTTGTAAACAGTGTTGGGAAAACCTGTCTACGATGAATAAGGAACAAGTAATTGGCTATTTTAAGGATTTGGCGGCCATCTTGGACGCCATCTTGAAAATTATACCTTTCCAGGGGCAAGGAAAACTTTTTTTCTGATTGAAGCATAGCTTAAAGCCCCTAAACATGAAATAATATCGCTTTTAACATCCAATTCCAACGGAATTACCTTTGCAACCGGACTATTACTGGAAAAAACATCTTGAATAATAACAAATCATTTTTTATTTTTTTCCATATTTGTTTTATTAATTTTTCGCTGTACAGGTGAAATTATTTCTTTCATACATCCACTTCATTTTACTAACATTTCCAATAAAAATAAATAAATAAACAGATCTTGTAAGTCACTCAATAGAAACCGTCACATGACCAACGTCTTTTGGCAGCATGACGTCTTGGAGGTGATCAATTACAAAATTGGAGAAAGGGGTGATCAATGAATAAGTTACTTCTCTCGACTTTTGTTGGGCAGTGATCATTAAAAAATCCGAATTTAAAAAAAAACCGTGAACGCTGCCGGACGCAAACTAATGGACCAATTTAGCATAAACTTACAATGTAAATTGACATCCCCCGCTAAAAAATTATTTTCGGGGAATGTTCAAAAAGTTTTTTCTTGGCCTAATAAGGAGTAAATGCATAAATTTCCGGCCCTCTAGCTCCATTGATGCGGTCTGTATGCAGTATTGGCCATAAATAAGTACACCCCTACCACTATGTTATAGAAAGTTAATTTTCTTATAAAACAAACATAGCAGGATTTTATTATTTCTAGTGGAACATTACACAATCAAAACAGATATTATCAGGTATTATTATTTATGGCCAAATTCTACAGCATTGAAACTCTAATAAAGTTTGTCTGTCATTTTTAACAGCATTTAGGATATCATCATAGGATGAGGGTTGGGGGCAAATAGATATATCCGAATGTTGGTTGTCAGGTAAGGGACTCGGTAGTGCTTAAGCTGCGACTCGTCCTAAGCTGTCACTGTTCATAGAGATCCCTTGATCCCCGGTCTCTATAAGGTTTCAACTTTCAGGCCCCTTCGCCCTCGTTGAGATGGCCTGATCCAGGGGCTGGGGGTAAAATTCCATGTACCACCCTCAACCTCCTAAGATATATGATATCGTTACTATATCATATCTTTGTGATGATTTTCTGAAAAAATGTATATTTATATATAAAATGTTATATTTATATATATTTATAGTATTTTCTAAAGTTAATATATCATGATATCCAAATGTGTTTGTGTTATGCAAATAACTTTTTTACACTATATTATTTTATCAACCATTACGATATCACATATTGTAAAGTTATATTGGTACACATCTTTGAAATGTCATATGGCTGCATTTTCATCTGGAATCCCTACACTGTGACGGAAAGTCAACAATGTCTGGTGGTATCGTAAGGTATTGCTGGGGTGCTCTGGGTTAGTGGTAATGATGCTTCGGCCCCGAAACCGTGCCTGATCCCCAGAGTCATCATCTGATGAAGGCCTTTTTGGCGACACAACCCTTGTTTTTGTATATAAGACATTTCTATAATACAATTATGCTTTTCAAAGTTTGTATAAGATAATTTCTTCATTTTCTAGCCGTTGTTATTGTGAAATGTTCCTGACCTGATATAACCACGTTTTATTATAGTGATAGGAGGGGCGCGGTGGCATAGCGGTTATCAGTACGGAAAGCGTAATTGGTGAACCGGGTTCAAATTCCGGTTGAGGCTGTTTACGTTCATTTAGCACTGTTGCCCTTGAAAATGGCATGAACTCACTTTTCCATCACCAAATATCTTTACAAACTGCCTCGTTACTGACATGCCACGATAGTTAAATTAGATAATAGTGGTTGAGTGATCACTTGAACAAAACAGTCTTCCATAATTACCGTTTTTGACTGTATATAAGAACCCGCTTTTTTCACCAAAAAAATTTGTCCTCCAACCCCCCCAAAAATATTTGTCCTCCAATCAAAAAAAAAGATTTGTCCTCCAACCAAAAAAAAAGATTTGTCCTCCAAACAAAAAAATATTTGTCCTCCATCCAAAAAATATATTTGTCCTCCAAACAAAAAATGGCTCAATGGGTAAACGCAACCTCCGTTGTCGAGCCCCACATTAGTCAGAATCTGAGTTAAAGACTGGGAGATAAATGAGAAGATTCAGAGAAATGCGGTGTTTCTTAATACAGAGGAACGTCGGTTATTCGAACACCAATTAAATTAAATTAAATATTCACGGGACCATGAAATTCTTTTCGGATAATCCGTCATTCCGAATGTCATTCGGATTATCCGAAAATAATTTCGAGATACCGTGAATATTTAATTTAATTTAATTGGTGTTCGGATAACCGACGTTCCTCTGTATTAAGAAACACCGCATTTCTCTGACTCTTTTCATTTATCTCCCAGTTTTTTACTCCAACTCGAGCTCTGACTAATGTAGGGATGCGTTTACCTATTGAGCCATTTTTTTGTGAAAAAAGGGGGCTCTTATATACCGTTCCGTGAATATTTAATTTTTTCGACTTTCCCCCGAGCACGTATCTGTAACAAGCGATATAGTTTATTGCTATTCCCACGTCTGTGAAGAGAAAGCGGTTGGTCCGCTTGATCTCAGTCGGTCACTTTATACAGTGTTGAAGGGTGAGAATCTCGCTGATACAAATATCACCTAACCACCATTTGAAACAAGAAACTTAGTTTTTCTTTTTTTATTATTTATTTAACCAGGCTTCCCCGTGCCAAAAGGGACGTGAGTTCGAGTCCCGCCGAGAGCTTATTCTTTATTTCCGGTCCGCGCTGTTTACTCACTGCTGTAGATCGGTTTGTGATAAAACAAAACGACAAAAAATGAAATAAAAGATGAAGGAAATAATATTTTCTATAGTTTTGAGAGGGGTCATTAACATTCGAATAGTTCTATAGTTTTGAGAAGAGTCATTAACATTCAAATAGTTCTATAGTTTTGAGAAGGGTCATTAACATTCAAATAGTTCTATAGTTTTGAGAAGGGTCATTAACATTCAAATAGTTCTATAGTTTTGAGAAGGGTCATTAGCATTCAAATAGTTCTTCGGTCGATTGAACTCCTTCTTGTTGTTTGTGTTGTTAACACGACGTTTCGGCCGATCCATTCTTCGGCCTTCCTCAGGTGTAATATCCGAATGTGATGGGGTAAACAAAAGTTTTTAATTTCCTTGTCCTTGTCTTGTCGGGTTTGGGCCTGTTGATTAAAAACATCTGTTTACCAAATCGCATTCGGATATTACAGGCCGAAGAATGGATCGGCCGAAACGTCGTTTTAACAACACAAACAACAAGAAGGAGTTCAATCGTCCGTAGAACTAGTTGAAGGAAATAATAGTAACAAATAAATAATGATAGTTCAGTAGTAGAAATCTAAATATATCCGTGAGTCCTTTCACGGGAATTAACTAGTTCAAAATAAAGATCGGTGTTGTTGCTTTTATCATCTTGCGATAGAAAAGTGGTTCTACCGCGGCACTATTTCTTAAGTTTGCCGTCGTAAGGCCTTCCAAATACACAAGCATGTATTTCGAGCCTTGAACGTGTCCAGTACGGGTATTATGTAAGTCCTGCTTGTGCCACAGAGTTCCCACTCTAATTGTTGTATCACAAGATTTTGTGAGATCTGGGGTTTTTTCAGTGATGGATGAAAGGAAAAAAGGGTGATGAGTACGTATATCAATATTCTGATATAAAAATTGAATTCATTGACTATTGGAATGTTTTTCTCTAATCCTGTTTATTTTTACAGTTGGTGTGCCGCATAAGTGAAATATATTTCTTAGTGTGCCGTCATAAAATACAGTTTGAGAACCACTCGACTCTGATCCGGGGATAAAAGTTTTGTCAACTGAGAGTTTTGATTTTGTGACAGTGTTCATTATTCAAAAGTTTCTTTCAAAAGTTCAGAACCATTAATATTCGAGTCAACATCGATAACAGGGTTTTATTTTATTTAATTTTTAAATTCTTTGCAGTATTTATTTAAAAAAAAAATTAAAATTGATTCCTTTACTTTTTCAATTTGTTTTATTTTCAACTCAGTTCTAAAACATGGTTACGGTAAGACAGGGGTCGGCAAACTACGGCCCGCGGGCTACATCCATCCCGCGGCTTCATTTCATCCTGCCGACTTCATTGAATATTAAACGTTGCAAACAGTACAGAAAACAGAAAATTTGGAACATAATTTGACAACATTTGTCCTCCAAGCAAAAAAGAAAATGTGTCCTCCAACAAAAAAGAAAACAAAAATGTCCTCCAACCAAAAAGATATTTGTCCTCCAACCAAAAAAAAAAAATTGTCCTCCAAACAAAAAAATATTTGCCTTCCATCCAAAAAATATATTTGTCCTCCAAACAAACAAAAAAGAATTTGTCGTCTAAACAAAAAAGAAAAAAAATGAATTTTAGTTCTCATTGATTGATAGTGCATGGAAGTTCATGTAGGTAGATATTCCTACAATGAATTACATTAAAATAATTAAAAAAAACAAGCTGTTTTCATAGCCTTGCCTGATCATTGTTTCATTTTTTATTCATCTTGGCCCGCAAGACATAAACACATTTCTCATCCGGCTCGCCTCCAAAAACGTTTGCCGACCCCTGAGGTAAGATATGCAACATACCCAAGTGTAGAATCATGATTACTCACTTATATCACCATCAAAAATATCATTCAGAATAAAAGTTACGATTCCTTTTCATTCCCTTCTCCAAGAATAACACAGGTTTTCAATGCGCATTACTTTGCCGTATATCTAATTCTTGTCATTATATTAAGGTAAGGCGCCCTCCATACAGGTAATTGCCTCAGGTGTGAAGCAAAGAGCAGTTCTCTGATTAGAATTTACACCAACAAATAGTTAAACCATACTGGAGAGAAAATGATCTATAATAGGAAATTGGGGCTCGCATACCATTACTACCGAGTAGTGAATTAGAACCATTGATATTCGAATCAATGTCGACAACAGTGTTTTATGCTAATTTAAAACCCATAAGAACTCACACTAGTGTCACATACAATTTAATTGTTCTGCACATATGATATTATATTTTATCCTTGATTTTAACTCATGAAGTGTACTAAGTGACATCTACTGAACATCTTGGTGCACTCACGTGATTATGTGTCAATGTTCCTTCAAGTAGAAATGGGTCTGGGTTCTTATGGGTTTAAAAGATTCTTTGCAATTCTGATTTTATTTTTGTATCAAAATTGGTTCCTTTAATTTCAAAGAGTTTTTTTTTCGGACAACGGAACACATCTATCTCTGCCAACGAATATATGTATTTGGTCGTGTCCGTCTGTCTTTCTTTCAGCCTGTCTGTCCACACGATATTTCCAATAGTTCTCAATGGAATCTTGTGAAAAGGTAGGCCATATAATAAGGAAGAAGTGATTAAATCTTGGGGCGGATCCAGAAATTCCTTTCTGATTGAGTTAGTGTATGACGTTGGCAGAGGAATGCGCTCTCTGAGTGCTTTCTAGTTCTTGTTCTTTTTGTTGTTCACATAACGTTTCGGCCGATCCATTCTACAAAATTATAGACAATATGGTTCCGATTTGTTTTATTTTCAGCTCAGTTCTAAAACATGGTTGAGGTAAGATATGTAACAAATCGCCAAGCGTAGAATCTCGATTTTGGAGAGCTTCTTGTCTGGCGGAAGTGTGGGCAGTAACTTCCGGAGTTCGGCAAAGGCAACATTAAAAGCCTCAACTCGTATCCGTTCGCGTGTCGCATGCGCAGTTCGGTACTTTTGTGTGGCACGTCGCTTCCGGCGACGTTCTTCCCGCGTTAAGCTCATATTTTCTTGATTTCCACTCCGGTTGCCCGTTCTGCTGCCACGCCCTCCGCCACTGACCCCAGTGCTGACTCCAGAATTGACTCCTAAGGACCCGACGGTTACACCCACCGATCCAACACAAGAACCACAGTTATCGCGTAACTGTTGCAAGGCTGGATCCTCTTTGCTGTCCATAATGTCATTGGTCATCATAATTTCTATATTGGATCCGCCGTTTGGTCCCGTACCGCTCACACCATTCAGCATACCTCCACCGATACCTCCACTGCCGAGACCTCCACCGCCGCCAATACCTATTCCACCTCCATTATGGTGGTAGTGTTGGTGCTGTCGTCTCACATCGTAATTATTACTGTTTTCAATGGCTGGAAACGGAAATTTAGTCATAATGGCCAATGAACCACTGTGCATTACGCTGAATCTTGTGTCCAATTTCTCTATTATGGTAGTCGTTCCTATAAAAACCTTTCGTAAGCCGAAATGGCGAAAAGCGAAGAAGCAATTACCATTAATTTATATGGAATAATCTTTTGAGCGTTCCCAGACCAAAAATGGTGATAGTATGTTAGGCTGAGTCGAGGGAGGTTGCGGTGGTTTCACTTTGCCTATAAAGGTGGTTGTTACCTTGTCAGGGTGTTGTGCAACGTGAAGATGGCGGTAGTGCCAATACTGATTGGAGCCCTGGGAAAAGTCTCCGATAACCTAGCAAAGAGGGACTAGGAATTCGGGGAAGAGCTGAGACGATCCAATCGAAATCGGCTAGATTACTGAGGAGAGTCCTAGAATATTGAGGAAACTTGCTGTCTCTTGATCTCCAATGAAAGTCACCAGTCACTGCTTATGTGAAAACTCAACGAATAATAATATATCGTTACACAGGTTTCCCTAACTATCCGAAAGTAGAGCCTTCCTATGAAAACCTTTCGCAAGCCGAAATGGCGTAAAGCGAACAGGCAATTACCAATAATTCATATGGGAAAAAGTGTTGAGCAAACCCACACCCCCAAAATAGGGATGATCGTATGTTAGGCTGAGTCGTCGGAGGTTTAGGTGGTGGGAAGTACGGGAGACTGGGGTATAGGAGAGACCTACACTGTCTCTATAACGGCTCGCTGTAAAACAAACGCTGCGCGCTCTTCGCTTTTCGTCTTTTTTTTCGTAAAAGCAAAAAATGGCGTGAAGCGAACTTTCGTAAAGCGGGGGATACACGTCCTCTTGTTTTCTTATGAGTGTCTTCTATTATGAAAATCACTTCTTTTTTTTAATATCTTATCCTTTCAGTCTTTATCACAACTTTTGTGGTGCGCCTCGCCGTGTGTGCAATGGTTATCGAGTTAGTCTAGCAAACCATTACGACTGTGTAGTGAGTTGTCGAGTAATCGCGGTGCATACACACAGAGACACAGACAGAGATTTCTTCAAATGTAGTCAGATGTTCTCAAGAATAGATCCTTGTATGTAGTTTTTTGTTCTCTTAAATCCGGTCATCAGGAATATCTTGTTATTTTATTAGCAGGCAATTCTGTTTGCTTTATTGTGAAGATTATGTTTTCTGATCCTCCTTTTCTGTCGTTTTAGTTCCAATTTTCTTTCCCCGAGATCAACTGGTTATCTGGGATGCAACATCGATCTGTAAAAGAGAAAAGAAAAGGTATAAGTCAGAGGTAAGTAAAGCTTTTTAAAGTCGTGATCATCATCAAAATTATGATTATAGCCCTTGTTAGTAGACGATCAATGAAACACATGCAAAAGTCACGGCACAACAAACGAATGGGTAAAGCAACACCTTCCCCAGAGTCTAAGTCGACTTAAGGAATTTGCATCCTTTAGAACAGTAATGTAGGGATTGGCAACCATTTTGCCCCTGCGGGCCGGATCGAGTATTAATAAATGGTCGGTTGGCCAGATAAATACTATAAGATGTTTGAAATATGGGAATTGTTCATTTAAATACATCTAATTATATGTTTGCTTCAAATCAGTGAATAACGCAGTGGCGTTTCTAGTTCTTAGAAAGTGGGGTAGGGGGACACTCGAAATGCATGTGACGAGAAATCTTCATTGTTATACTTCACCACGTTGATATACACAACTTATATGAATGATTTTAAAAATATAAGTATAATACTTTACTAAATTGAATAAAATACTACTAAGTCAAACAATTTTCATATAGTTGGGCGCTAATTAAACATTAAGCGTATGAAAGTGTGGGGGGGGGCAACCTAGGGGCCAGCCAAAATGCTGGAGGTGCCATGGCCCCCCTCTGCCCCACACCCCCTCGTAGAATCGCCACTGAACGCATGCTAGAAAATCATTTGTGCTTAAACAAGGATGCTAATTAGTAAACAAATAACTCAATTTAGACGCAATTTATTTCAATCAGAGCATCTTTTGAATCTATTAAATAGACACGAAGAATCTTTGAAACACAAAAAGTAAGCATAGTATTCCAATATTTGCTCGTGGGCCGGTCGAAATCCCTTCGTGGGAGGGATCTGGCCCGCGAACCGTAGGTTGCCTAACCCTGCAATGTATCCCACCACTCCCTACACGTCTTGAGCAGTAGCTGGCCAGTTAACAAACGTCGCTTTGGCCCTCAACAAAGAAGAGGGGGGGGGTGCCAGCAAATAAAAAGCCTGACTGTAGAAGGCGGCGGCAGAGATGGTGGAAGAAGAGAAAACAAAGGAAAGGGATTGAGAAGACGTGATAAAGGAGAATAGGGGAGGTGCTGCTGGTCTCAAATGAATATTTATTTTTCGATAATGATCAAAAGGACGATTTCATAACTTTTCCAAACTGATATCGAATGAATTTCAGAAATCTAACATTTCTCACCCTTTTTCGAAGGCTTCGTGAGGGGTGAAGCATGCCATCAAACGGTCCAAAAAAGGAAAGGCACCCGGACCAGATAATATCACCATCGACCTACTCAAGAGAGATGGTAAAGTCAGCAATAGGAAACTAGCCCATCTTTTCAACCTCAAACAAAGTAAAGTTCCAGAAGATCGGAACACTGCAAATATAATACCGTTATATAAAAAGGCTGACCCGAAAGATCTAAACAACTACAGGCCAATAAACCTGCTCAACTGCATCTACAAACTTTTTACCAAAGTGATCACCAAGCAAATCACCAAAACGCTAGAACCAACCACGGGAAGAGGCTGACTTCAGAAGAACCTACTCGACCATTGACCATCTCCATTCGGTAAATCAAAGAAAAAGCATCAGAATACAAAATGCTACTCGCTGTAGCATTTGTTGACTTCAAGAAGGCCGTAGAAATCCCCCTGATTGGGCTCCACATATCACATTACTACTTACTCGCCCCGTTTGCGATATGTGAATTAGACTTAGAGGTGACAAGCACCCGAAGTGGTGTCACTCACTTAACCATACGCTATTTTACCCACGGCTGGGGAGTAAAGGGCATTAGTGGGACGTGAACACAAACTGTCCCAATCGGAGTTTGAACTCAGCACGCCGACTGCATTTTCCGTGCCGTTAACCGCTCGGCCACCCCGCAGCTCCACCAGGGGGAGTAAGCCCCTCAAAATCGTAGGCCCGTACCAACTGACCCACCTGGCCTTCCCTTTGTTCTGGCATAATCACCTGACGAAAAATCAAACCACGACAAGTCATCAGAAGGGCTTTATTGGTTCCATATCCACTGAAACCAAAGTCTTGTATCGCGCAAAAGACGTACAACTTTAGCAATTGGCTGTTAATCAAATCATTCACAAAAACAAGGCTTGCCAATTAGTTTGAGATGTTTCTGGCCAAAAACACGCAAAAAATGGCTAAATGCTGAAAATATTTATTAAAAAATTGCAATACGGCAGTATACACCAAATATAAGAGTGTATTAAAAATACAACTGCAACAAAGTCAACTTCTTTGTTCCGTATGAATGGCAGAAAACAAGGGTCTAGTTTAGCATAACAATTACATTGTGAGTAGAACTCCATTAAAAATTGATTTTTTTCAAACTTACTAATTCCCTGAGGAAACGAAGGTGTTATGGAAGGTAAGAGATCACAAGACAGGACAGTATATTTGAAAACAAACAGGGGTCAGCGATATCATAAAAACATTAGAAAACTCAAATGGCAATGTTGCTAGAATTTCAGACAACCGCTGGACATCTTGCGAACATTTTTTTCTATTTTTTAAAAATAAAATGCTCGAAGGAAATGTAAAAATACCAAAAAATGGCCAAAAATTGAATATGGCCAAACCAAAACGTCCGTGGCCAAATGTTTTTAAAAAGGCCAGATTTGTCAAATCTGGCCATAAAATGGCCAAAACGCAACCCTGCACGAAAACAAGGGTAGACAGAAAGGCTAACGGCCAGGCATACAAACTGGCGATGAGGCCCCAGGTGCTAGCAGGAAAATTAAATTGTTTTCCTTTCTCTTGGACGTTGGAGATCGTTGCAAATTGGAGAGTATTAGTTGTCCTGGCCTGGAATTATCCATTTGTCTCCATTGCAACTTCCTTCCACCCCAGAATGTAATCCGAGGTTCTTTGGCAATAATCGAATGGCTATGATTGAACTGATACAACGACGACGAATTACAACTACAAGGTATCATCATCATTATCATCGTCAGCAACAAGTAAACAGATATAGTCATTCTAGTTATAATAACAAAGATCAAATTGATAATTCTAATAAAGTAATAAGGTTACAAAAATAATAAATTTAACAATGTACTATAATTATACGACACGTGTATTTGTTCATTTTTTGTCGGTAACACCCAATACTTTATTTTATGATAGCACACGAACACAATTATTGAAACCAACTGAAAAATGGAATGAATTAGACAAAAACATTTCATATCAGCATATACTGATATACGTATTTATCATTTCTTTTTCGTTCCATCTGTTGCATGTTAAAACCTTCTAATAATAGGAAGGACGTTAAAACCTTTTAATAATAGTAAGGACGTTAAAAC
>VCCN01007125.1:3871402-3881882 GCA_006491835.1 Architeuthis dux | reverse complement strand
GAGGATTGTTCTTGTTGTTCTTGTTCTTGTTGTTACGGTGGACAAACTACTCCAGCCCCCGACTTGGATCTTGACCATATCTTTAAAAATGATGCCCCAAAGACTTTATTCATTTTATAGAGACATGATTTTATATCCGACGGAATATGATAATTATGAAGACATTTATTAGTTGAGAACCTGCGCCGGGCAAATATAGGTTCTCAACTAATAAATGTCATTATAATTATCATATTCTGTCGGATATAAAATTATTCATCATTTGATTTCATAGATACATATAAATGTCAGAACACATGAATAACCTAAACCCGGCAACAGTGTTCAAACTGGCCTGTTGTCGGTATCGGTGATTAATAGATAAACCTCACACATTCATTGACAGAATGACTAATACTCTACCCTGCTGTTGTTGATGTTATTATTTCCCTAATTAGCTACAGACTCTCGTAGAATGAATGAAGGAACGAAGGAGGGGGAGAAAGAATAGCGGGGAAGATGGAAAGAGTCTAAAAGAGGAATGAACAAATAATAGAAGGTCCATTTGTGCTATCATTTCATTATTTTCCCCGCTTTCGGCCCAGGCGTAACAATGGTGTCACAGCGGATCACGGTGTTCAGCAGGTGCGTTGATCCAGACAGCCTCATTCTGGAGGCCTAGAACGCCACTTAGCCACACGCATGCGCCGCTCAATTTGCCAATCTCAAGTGGTGGAGGGTCGACGACGCTGCGGTTGATTCTGGTGCCTTGCTGGTGCCACTCCCATGTTTTGCGATGCTCTTCTCGCTGCCAAAGCTTTCTTCCTTCTTTCTTTCTTTCTTTCTCAGGGATGGAAATGGGGGTACGCGTGGGTATAGCGTACACTTACTTCTCAATTTGCTGTTCTCTTTTAGTATGTTCAATGTCTACTAGTGGAGACATTACTGTATACCTTGTTTCCAAAACCAAGCCTTAACATATATATATATATATATATAGTTCTCCAAACTCATTTCCATCACTGTTCTTTCTTTATTAGATGCGTTAGCATCTCTAGCAGCGATCGCCTTCACTGACTGACATTCTGAAATATGAGTTACGTCCCTTGCTCATTGTTGCCAATTTAGACGTGTTCCATCTAAATCTAGACGTTTTTTGTTCCGTCAGATGTCAGAAATTGCTATTTAGATGATTTTTAATGAAATAAATAAGATTCTTATTTAATTCATAGTAATATCTTATGGTTGCGAAACCTGGAAATTAACCAAACGAGCAGAAAACAAACTTAGAATAGCACAGAGAGCCATGGAAAGAGCAATGCTAGGGGTAACGCTAAGAGATAGAAAAAGATCATGGATCAGAGAAAAGACTAGAGTAAAGGATATTATACAACTAATTAAACAACAAAAGTGGAGGTGGGCCGGCCACCTAGCGAGAAGAGATGACAATAGATGGGGGAAAAGACTAACAGATTGGTGCCCATGGGATAGTAAAAGAAGTAGGAAACGGCCAGACACAAGATGGAGGGACGAGATAGAAAGGTTTGCCGGTAAGACCTGGCAGAGATTAGCACAAGATAGGTTGTCATGGAAGGAGATGGGAAAGGCCTTCGTCCAGCAGTGGACTTATAACGGCTGTTGATGATGATGATGATGAATATCTTTAATGAATTTAGTAATATTTTAATCAAATAAATGTTGAAGATTAAAGTCACATTTAATTTATTAATATGTAATATATTTCGTAGATTTCCTAGAAAATGCTTCAAATTAGTGATTAAATCTTTAATAAAAGACAAAAACAATACCTTTAACACACATCACTTTTTATTAAATTTGACTAGTTTTTACCTTCATCCTAATTTTAGTTGTTTGTATGGCAACGAATAACAGCGCAATCGAAAATAAAGAGTATGCTTTCAGTGAAAATCTAACTCATGCCCTCATTACCAGAGGGAGACTAGTTTACGCCGAGCTGCTTTTACCAATCGTCCACGAAGACTTCATGGATTAGCGGAAGCTGATTCACACTTATAAACTTATTTCCTACAACCGACTTTCTATGCCATATTTATGTTGTTTTTTTACATGGGACCTAGTAGTCTTTTTTTTTATAAATCAATCTTTATTATTATTGGATGAAGTATTGTAACACACCACTTTTTATTAAATTTGACTAGTTTTTACCTTCATCCTAATTTTAGTTGGTTTTATATAACTTATTAATTCGGGCCACTGTTTCTATGATAACGAATAACAGCGCAATCGGAACTAGTCAAATTTAATAAAAAAGTGGTGTGTTACAATACTTCATCCAATAATAATAAAGATTGACTTTAATACACATGTTAGCCTTAAACTGAACCAAGGATTATCTCCCCCTTGAAAGAAAAACATAGATAGATAGAGAGAAATGAAAAGACTGAGATAGATAGATAGATAGATAGCTAGCTAGCTAGATAGATAGATAGATTGATTGATTGATTGACAGACAGACAGACGGAAAGAAAGAAAGAAAGAAAGAAAGAAAGAAAGAAAGAAAGAAAGAAAGAAAAACAGAGGAAAAAACAGAGGCGATTATTGTTGTGGATAATTGTAAAGAATATTGCAATCTCCCCCCGGAGAGATGTCATCTGACGTGACAAGCTCAAAATCTCAGCCTCTTTGCAAAAAGTCAGCAGGGGAATTAATTTGCGACCGTATTACATCTCGCAACAACATCATCAAAATCGTCAAATTGACGTCACTAACCATTCTTATTCATTTATCACTACGCTTATTATTTCCCCTGTTAGTTCGAGGGTGGATCCAGGATTTAGTGCAGGGGGGGGGGGCGAAATGGAAAAAGATTATTGTTCGAAATAAATACCTGAATATCACCCAATGTATAGGTCGACCCAAATTTTGAGTGGAAAAAACTTATTTTAAATAACACGTCCCACACTCGATTGTGCATACGTTTTAGCGCTAGAATTGAAAAAAATGTAAAGTAACAATCTAGAATCAAAGAAATTTACCGAGGAACCAATAAATAAAAATGTATAAATAAGACGGAAGACATCTTACTTATATCAGATGAAAAACGAAATAATACATTTTTTGTTTTTAAGGTTTATTTATGACTACTTGGAATTATTTGAGCTATTCTATTTATAAAATGTCTTTCTAGATCAGTGGTTCCCAACCTTTTCGAGTCATTCCCCACTTTTGTCAATAAGATTACTAATATCCCCCCCGCTTCCATTTCTGAAGTTGCAACAAAGAATAATCTTAAATAATAACTTTATTTTACGTATAATTAGACAACTTCATACTAAGAATTAATTTAATGTTATAAGTGTACAGCTGCTGCCACCTCATAGAAAACAAGCGAAAATAATTAGAACACGTCATTTGCAATTCCAATTTATTAAAAAACAAACCCAAAAGAATTCTGCTATCGTAACTGAGATACACATCAATGTGATCTTTGTTTTTTTTTGTGCTACTAGTTCTTCGATTTGTGGGTCTATTAGAGAGAGAGAGGAGAGCGCATCTTAAATCATTCTCAACTTGGAGTTTATTTCGAGCATTCGACTTGATAGATAGAAGTGCAGAAAACCCTATCTCTAGACTGGACTTTTATTTTTACCTAATAGCCTTATTCCTCCCTTGGACTACCCAAATTGCTCCCCTGGGGGGATCCCCCACACCCGCTTAGGAACCACTAATCTAGATACTGTATTAAAAAAATTAAATGTGCTTTTCCCAAGCAGGTCTAGGGGAGGGGGTCCGGACATCCAAGACCCCCCCCCGCGCCTGTAGTACTATATTGTGAATTAAATGTAGTCTACGGTCGTTAGCAAACAGCGCGGTTCGGAAAGGAAAGCAACAATAATTAAGATGAAAGAAAAACTAATACAAAATTAATAATGGTTGACAATGCTTCATCTTATAAAAAATAAATCAACATCTTATTTTGATAGTACGAATCTTGAGGTTACCACGAACGCATAACGTGAGTGTCCCACAGATCCCCCCCCAAGAAAAGACAAAAACAAAAACAAAACAAAAACAAAAAACAAAACAAACGAAACACTAAATGATCCACGTGCCAAGTATATATACAAATTATATACACCCGACGATACGACATATTCCTTTGGGGTTGCTACGAAATCAACACGGGATCCGGAATAGACGAACACAGAAGCAGTAGCATAGCAAGAGTGGGGAGACGGGGGAGGGGGCAATCGGGCCCAGGCGCAAGTGTGAAAGAGCGCAAAGTCTACAATATATTTAAAAAAAGAATCCCGGAATAAAAGTCACAGGAAGAAAAATGTCTAGAAGAGGTTGACGAATACATCTACCTAGGACAGGTAGTAAAGGTAGAGAAAGACCACGACAATGAAATAAAACGACTCATAACAATAGGTTGGAAAGCATTCGGTATGAATAGAGACATTTTGAGGAGCACCTTGCTTAAAGCGTAAAATATACAACGGTTACATAATACCAGGCATGACTTACGGATGCGAAACATGGAAATTAACAAAACGAGCCGAAAACCAACAGAATAGCACAGAGAGCCATGGAAAGAGCAATGATAGGGATAACTCTAAGATATAGAAAATATAGATCAACATGGATCAGAGGGAGGATTAGAGTGAAGGATATTATACAAATAATTAAGCAGCAAAAATGGAGATGGGCTGGTCACCTAGCAAGAAGAGATGACAATAGATGGGAGAAAATACTAACCGATTGGTGCCCATGGGACATCAAATGCAGTAGGAAAAGACCAGACACAAGATGGAGGGATGAGATAGAGAGGTTTGCCGGTAAGACGTGACGGAGGTTAGCACAATCTAGGTCGTCATGGAAGGAGATGGGAAAGGCCTTTGTCCAGTAGTGGACTTATAACGGCTGCTGCTGCTGCTGATGATGATGATGAAATAGCAATTTCTGACATCTACATGAAATCAAAAACAACAACACTGAGCAAGTGACGTAACTGACATTTCGGTATGTCTGTCAGTGACGGCAATCGATACAAGTGATGCTAGCGCATAAAAAAAAAGCCGAGCTACTTTAGGCAGCGACCCTTGTTAATTGTGACATTGCTTTGTGTCGTTGACCACCTGAGACCCAAAAAGAAAAAAAAAGTTAAAAAGTTTTTTAATATGAAAGTTTAGCCATTTTCCCCAGGAAAAAAAGAAGCAAGCTTACACACAAACCAGAACCTCGAAAAACAGCAGTACCCAATTACTCAATCCATAAAACTTACTCACAAACACTACTCCAATTCTGGTTGGAGTGTTAATATAACCAAAATCTTCCTGGTGCGTTTTTTACCCAGATTTAGTGGGTTATTCATTAAACTATTCGTAAATGAATGCTTTTATTGGGAGACTTTAGACCACATACTGAAGCTAATTGCCTTTTACTTAAATTTAATAATTTCATTTTTTTTGTTGTGTGTTTTGTTTTCTATATATATCTAGTAATTATTAAAGTAAATAAGTATTAACATACTTATTTTATATACGTGTACTATTTTTGGGGGAGTTGGGCGGAAGAATACCTTTAAGGTAAGAAGATTTTGCTATACGTAGTTGGTGTTCTTATCACGTATAATGATGAAATTGTTCTATTAATGGTGTTAATAGTCAATTTACTCAAGCGTGAGTTGTATTTATGTAATCACTTTTAATCGTAAAATAGTGCTATGCAGACGTGCTATCCGTGCTTAGAAGGAACATTTAATATAATTTAACGATTTAAACAATTATTACATATATACGACGCACACGTGAGTAAATTGACTATTAACAAATAAGGTAAACGTAAACTTATTATTATTCTCTCAACTGACGAATACAATGTATGAAGCAAATTTGTATTGAGAATATATATATATATATATATATGTTGTCAAATCCACAGACAGCGCTGTTTCGTCGTTTATACGACTCATCAGTGTGGCTACTGACTATAAGTGCCTTGGTGCCCCGAGCGAGGATTGAAACCGGGTATCTGTGTCGACAGCCCGATGTCTTACCACCGCCCCAGGTCACCTCGGCGTATGTAGGTCACTTTATAAGCACATATAAACCTATATGTTTTTATATCTATTTACTAAAGTGCTCAAGGCTCTAAAAAGTATAATTATACAACGTATTGATCAGATATTAACACAATAATGCAAATTAAAGACATTGTTTTTATCTTCATTGAAATGAATTCTAACCAGTTTTAGCCATTTTAAAAGCCAGTCATTAAGAAAAACAGCTACTTTTAGCCCTCTAAAATGGTCTTCTGGCCCCATCAAACCAAAGATAGCCCAATATTCTTTATCAAAGGGAGTAGGTCCCCTCAAAATTGTAGTCCCATGTCAACTGGCCCACCTGCACCCCCTCTGTCCTGGTCGGGGTGGACTGCTTGATAAAACGAAATAGGAATAAATCATATAAAAAAATCACTTGTGTCTTTTTTCGAGTCTTTTTTCTCGTGTCTTTTGTTGTGCCTTTTTTGTGTCTTTTTTCTTGAAAGAATCAAACACTCTTTCCGTTCTAATTACCAGTTATGATTTTTATGTGACTAGCAACTGAACAACAATCCCTGTTGAAAGACAAACCTATAAAAGTCACAACCGTCCGGAAGAGAAGCGAGTGAAGCCTCTTTAAGTGGGCCTGCTCTCTCCTTTCCACTCTCTCTGTCGTCTGCCAACCACCAAAAAATAAGCCACCCTTATTAACTCCCCTCTGCTTTGTTCTCAAATCATCTTAAAGCATTTGATTATTATTTGCAAAGTTCATCAAATGAGAGAGGCATCACCATCATTATCATGATGGTGCTGTTGTTGTCATCAGCTTAGCATGATTGTCAAAGCTAATTTTCTCTATCGCGTTTCATTATTATTAATTATTATTATTATTAATGATAATAATAATATCAATATTATTATTACCATTATTATTTAATATTCATCATTCTGATTAATAAAATATTATTTATTTAATATTTATTATTATTATTATTATTATTATTATTTTCCTTCTTCTCTTCGTCGTCTTCGTCTCCTCTTTCAATCTTCTTAGCCTTCTTTTCTTTCTTCTCTTCGTCCTCTTTGTCTCGCCTTTCAATCTTCTTAGCCTTCTTTTCTTCTTCTCTTTGTCTCCTCTTTCAATCTTCTTAGCCTTCGTTTCTTTCTTCTCTTTGTCTCCTCTTTCAATCTTCTTAGCCTTGTCTTCGCCCTCTTCGTCCTCTTCGTCTCCTCTTTCTATCTTCTTAGCCTTCTTTTCTTTCTTCGCTTCGTTCTCTTCGTCTCCTCTTTCAATATCTTTAGCCTTCTTTTCTTAGCCTTCTCTTCGTCCTGTTCGTCTCCGCTTTCAACCTTCTTAGCCTTCTTTTCTTTCTTCGCTTCGTCCTCTTCGTCTCCTCTTTCTATTTTAGCCTTCCTTTCTTTCTTTCTTCGCTTCGTCCTCTTCGTCTCCTCTGTCAATATCTTTAGCCTTCTTTTCTTAGCCGTCTCTTCGTCCTCTTCGTCTACTCTTTCAATCTGTTTAGCCGTCTTTTTTTAGCCTTCGATTCGTCCTCTTCGTATCCTCATTCAATCTTTTTAGCCTTCTTTTCTTTCTTCTCTTCGTCCTCTTCGTCCTCTTCGTCTCCTCTTTCAATCTTCTTAGCCTTCTTTTCTTTCTTCTCTTCGTCCTCTTCGTCTCCTCTTTCAATCTTCTTAGCCTTCTTTTCTTTCTCTATTCATTCTTTTCTTCCACTTTCTTGGTGTATTTCCCGGAATTATTGAATTATTCATTAGTATTATATTCTCCAATTTGATTATTTTTTACGTCTCAATATATTCCTCATTTTATAGCCTTTTCCTGTTAGCAATGAATAATTTTAAAACCGAGACCAGATCTTTATATCATCAGCGTCGTCGTCATCGTCATCGTCATCATCATCATCATTTTAAGGTCCGTTGTTGGTCATATGGCCTTCCCCAAGATCCCTCCATTCTCTCGCGATGGCGCGATGATTTAAACAAGTTGAGAAGGCATGGCAGCGTGACGGTCGGGAAGACCGTCACGGTGCCATGCCTTCTCAACTTGACTAAATCATCGCGCCATCTTATCATTATTATCTCTTCTCCTTCCAATTTTTTCTTCTTCTTTTCCTTCTAATGTTTTTCTTTTCTTTTCCTTCCAATTTTTTCTTCTTCTTTTCCTTCCAATTTTTTCTTTTTCTTTTCCTTCCAATTTGTTATTCTTCTTTTCCTTCCAATTTTTCTTCTTCTTTTCCTTCTAATGTTTTTCTTCTTCTCTTCCTTCCAATTTGTTCTTCTGCTTTTCCTTCCAATTTTTCATTCCCCTTTGTTTTCCCTTCTTGTAGTTATGTTCGTTGTTGTTGCTTTCCTTATCCTTATTCTAATTGACGTCTTTATTGTTGTTCTATCTTTAAATCCTGCCACCCGGGCCGAGTAAAAATTACACAAATCGCTTCAATGATTTCCTCAGGTGCCCCTCCGCGCCCCCTTGCTAAAAGATTGTCTCCCCAGCCATAATCTGAGGCAGGTGCACACATAAAGAATGGCCGTAAAACAAGTGTACAACAAAAAACATTTATTTTTATTCCTTGCCTTTTTCGCCTGTTTAACCCTTATTTTCCATAAGGTGCGGTTGATAGCACCTAGAATGAAATCAGCGAACCGGGTTCAATCCCTGGTCGAGACAGTTTGTGTTCACTTTGCACTAATGCCCTCGGGAAAAGTATGAATATATCTCTTCTAGTCTATGGGTAAATAGTAGGGTATACTAGGCTTTCTACCCATGGCTGGCAACCAGTATAGGGGACAGACAACTCTGATTCTAAACCAGGAAGTGGAGCACCCTTAATGCAATTAAATGCCAACTTTGACTTCCTTATGGCAGCTCCTTCAGCCAAGCTGATGACAAACGTATCGCTCCAGTTTCCTTTGGACTACATCAACGATGTCAAGAGGGGGGTTCTGTCGACTGGGTGCTCCAGGACCCCATACGCTTCGCCCAGGCTTGCGCCCCGAAGAGGTCACTTCAGTATCTTTCCATTGTCTACCAAGACAGAAGGATACCTTTTAATCCTTCTTTCATAATGAGTCACTATAATTTCGTCAAAAACCGTACGATATGAACCCAAACTAAAAAAGTAAAACTTTAATGTAAACATACAAGACGGCAACGTATTGGTGTTCGGAGAAGTAAAGAATATATCTATATAGCAAGATTTTGATATTCCTACTGGTTGGCCTTCGTAGCCTAATCGATAAGACACTGCCACGAAAAGACAGGCTCTCAGGGATTAGGGATTAGGGATTTGTTCTTTGTTTCTGATACGCGTTGCTTACTAGAAATCATAGAATGAGAGTTGCGATAAAAAGCAACAGAAATAAGATGAAAGAAAAACTAGTTAAAATTGATAATAAAACGACTTTGCTTTCTTGATTTTTGTTGCCAATTCTTTTGTGATGTTGCCTGTCAACCTAATTAGAAACCGTCAACCAAAACTGTCAACCTAGGTTTCTTTAATTTTATGTTGGCTATCTATCTATGTATGTATCTCGCGTACTGGCCGCATCGATGGGGCTAGAATACTGAAAATGTAAACATGTAGGTACTCTTTTTGATGTAAAGAAAAAAATTCGCTTTCTCTCTCCAAAAAAAAGAAACGGTTTTTAGTGCAGGGTTCAATTTACAATGTGAGTTCATGCTAAATGTGTCCCCTTTTTGTGTCTGGCTGCGTTGACGCTTGTTTTTTTTTTGTTGAAAATTCAGACTTTTTAGTGATCCAACAAAAGGCGAGGTAAGGAAGTAACTTATTCATTGACCACATTTTGTTTTCAATTTAATTGATCACCCCCAACACGGTATGCTGCCAAATGACGTTGGTCACATGACGATTTCTATAGAGTGACTAACCAGACCTGTTCTGTTTGGATTCATATCGCCCCTTCTCCCAATGTTTCTCTCCCCAAATCCTAATTAATCTATTCTAATATAGCCATATGAGCATAGAAAATGCTACATAAAAGTTAGTGTTATTTGAACAGCGCCCGCAAACTAAGGGATGTAGAAGGGATTTTGCCACTACCCTTTGTGAGCAGTAACCTTTGTGCGGACTACTTAAACAATGGGACTACTTCAAAGAAGACGGTGGAAACTAGATATCAAAGAAAATCAATTTTAGATGCGCTATCATCTCTAGGATCGATTGGCGTCACTGACTGACATACCGAAATGTTAGTTATGTCCCTTGCTCAGCGCTGCTAATTTAGATGTTTTCCATATAAATCTAGATGTTTTTGGTTGCGGCTACTTGTCAGAAATTGCTATATAGATGATTTTCAATAAAATAAGTAATATGTTTATCGAATTTATAGTAATAAAATAAGCAATATTTTTAATAAATCAAGTAATATTTTGATAAAATAAATATTGAAGATTGAAGTCACATTTAATTTAGTAATATATTTCCTAGATTATATATA
>VCCN01007125.1:3718612-3734404 GCA_006491835.1 Architeuthis dux | reverse complement strand
TAAATGTCCTCGCTAAGATACTCGAGGTGATACCTTTTCCATGTTACATGTACATTTGTTGCAATACTTTTCATGGTATTGTATTGAGTGATGAAGAAAGTTGCTGCCGCTATTCTTAGCCGAAGACAGAAACACTTGAGTCAGATATTTATATTTATTCTCAATTTAGTTGGTTAGCCTGAGTTCAGGTCAATATCTTATCTAACATTTCAGTTGATGCTGTGATGCTTTGGCTTTGCATATTTCATCATTAATGTCACTTTTAATTAAAGGACAGACTTACTTCTTAAAACTACTCAGATTTCTCGATGAAGTAGCTTATAGAGAATTTGGTCCAAATGTATAGTCTTCAGTGTTGAGTTCTGTAATTTATTTATTCAGTTCTTGTCGCTTGCAGCCAGGCCAGTCAGAGTGTTCACGGGGGCGGGGAGGAAGGACATAGGCTTGCGTTATTGAGCATAGTGTAGAGACCAGTCTTCTCCTTAACAGGATTAACAGGATCGTCACGGGAGCATCTCTATATGATCCCCAGCTGCTTATGACACCTGGTACTCCAAGCCATCCATCTAAGTACTGACCAGGCTCAACTTTGCTTAACTTCGGCGGCCGTACGAGAACCTATTTGTCCAACTGGGATCTGGCCGTAACCAGTTCTGTAATAATGTAGAAAGAATGTTTCACATATTTCCCCGCTTTCACTGAGCAGACCCCAATAATTGGAGGCCCTGTAATCTTTGCTAATTACAATTCAAAATGAGTAATCAAGACAACAGCACAGACTGTTTCTGTTGCAAGTCAGATCCAAGATTCTATTTGCGTATAATTAATCAAACTGAGATAGTAGTGAACTCTTTTAAAAGGTAGTGTATGGAGATGATGTTAATAAAAACTCTGAAAGTTCTGATTCCTCGACGAAGCTGTTTAGATTGAGTGATCGATTGATTTAGCCGCATATCAGCGCTTGATGTGTCATTTAATGCCGAAATCAATTTAGAATTCCCAAAAATTGAGTCTTGCGACTTTGGTGAAAGGTTATTTTTTTATTTAATTAGTGTCTTGCGACTTTGGTGAAAGGTTATTTTTTTAATTAGAGTATTGCGACCTTAGTGAAAGAACAGGTGGCCCTGGTTGGGGTGGGGTGGGGGGTCCTATCTCTCTGCAGGAGATGCCGTCGGCGCATTCTAGGCCCCAACCGACAGGGCCGGAAGCTGTTTAGAATTACTTTTGTCTTTTCTCATAAAAGTAACAAATAACTTGACTATAATGTGAAAGGTTGCTGGTAAAGACGACGTGGTGCCGTCGGATTTCATTATGTGTGGGTCCTGAAGAACTTAGTGCATGGTAGAAACCCAGCCACCGTACAACAATTGAAAACCAGAATAGAAGGAAACGTTGCCACCATCGACGTTGAACTTTGTCAGAATGTGTGAAGATCAGTCGCTTGCTGACTGAAGAAATGCATCGAAATGAACCTTACATTTAACACATTGCATATGCCTATTTCTATTAGGTCTGTTTATTGCAACAGTCAAATTGTTTTGGGACAAATCGGACGTTACTTTAAGGACATCCTGTATAGTGTTCAGTGTTTAGTTCTGTCATACTTTAGCGAAAAGGTTTCACATATTTCTTTGCTTTCAATGA
This sequence comes from Architeuthis dux, assembly GCA_006491835.1. Taxonomy (NCBI): domain Eukaryota; kingdom Metazoa; phylum Mollusca; class Cephalopoda; order Oegopsida; family Architeuthidae; genus Architeuthis; species Architeuthis dux. Next base: position 3,732,760 of record VCCN01007125.1, on the reverse strand, counting down.
GCAGACGCCAATAATTACTGACATTGCAATATTTGCTAATTATAATTCAAAATATGTATTCAAGGAACATTACTAACCACCCTGTTGCAAGTCACATCCAAGAATCTATTTGGGTATAATTAATCTATTGTAGCCAACACTCTTTCAGGGTAGTGTATGGAGATGCGGTTCACTAAAACTTCGAAAGTTCTGATTCTTAAGCAAAGTTGTTAAGAAATAATTGTCCATTGTATATACTCTGGGGACACTGTATAATGTGCATTGTTGAGTTCTGTAATAATGTAACAGAAATCTTCCTCCACTGTCACTGAGCAGACACCAATTATTACTGGCATTCGATATTTACTAATTACAAGTTTACACATCTGAATTAGTAATCAAGGCGAAATGACTGACTGTTTCTGTTGCAAGTTCAGATCCAAGATTCTATTAGAGTATAATTAAATCTTACTCGATCAACATTGAGAACTAGAAAGGACTCAAAGAGCGCATACATCTGCCAGCTCCATACACTAACTAAATACTGTAATCGTTACATTGACTGGTGGCAACTCAAAATGGGCAACACCAACGGAATTCAACCAACCACTTACCAAAGTTTCCTTTGAATGGAGGTCCATGTTGGGTTGTTCACTATGCAATTGTCTGCGCCACTTTATATTATTGTAATATATCAATTTTACATTATCAGTGACTAACTTGTCTGAAATAGTGAGATGCGTTCACAAGAGTACAGAGAAGTGGATATGTCAACTCTTGTTTTTTGGTTGGCCTTTTTCTAGGTGTATGGGCCATTCCAAGATGTTGCAGATGACAGTAAACCGCTGCATAGCTTGAATTCAGTTACTCTTAAATACCGAATAATAGGGGGGTGGGGATGGGAAAAATGAAATCTAATTAGCGGGAGTGTTGGAATAAGCGTGACCAAATTTGACAAATCTGTCCATTTTAATTGTTTTGTAGTAGTATTTTAAAAATAAATTCTTATTTTTGTGTGTACCTCTCTTTGCTATGTTTTATAAACAATCATTATTATTAATCTTTTTAATATTATTATTCGCTTCATCTTAATTGTTGAGTTGGTTTTTATAACTTTACTCAAGTCGTCATCGTAAAGTTGCGATAAAAAAGCAACTGAAAAATCAAATAGTAATATTAAATTCTTTTTCCAAATTAATAAAAATCTCAGCATTTAGCCATTTTTGGCCATTTTTTGCATGCTTTGGGCCAGAAACGTCTCCAACTATCTGGCAACCCTGGGGAAAACATTTCTCCTCTATAGAGTATTTGTCGTATGGACTACAGCTAAATATACGCTTTTCAGCCATGTTTTAAAAATAACATTATTCTTTCTACACGTATTTCGTCAACGGAATTATTTTTCTGTTTAAACTATCTTTTTACTTTTTTCCTTACTTTTTTATACACAAAATGATTTCAATCAAAAGAGTAACAATATAATTTACTTGATGTTTTTTAGTTTTTAATTAAATTACAATGATTTACATTGAATTGAATTAAAATACATTTTTAATTAAATTACATTGATTCAAATCAAATTAAATTGCATTATTTCTTATTTGGGTAAATTAAACTGATACATTTTGACGGTGTTATTATTATTATTACCGTCGGGTAGGTAACATATTCTCTTTAATAATCGGATTTGTCCGAATATCGCAAGCTTTAAATAAAAGTAAGTAAATTTAAATTATATTACAATATAAAATGTAAATAGCCCCCCCCCTCCACACACTAAAACCTTAAAAATCAACTTGTTTTCAAAACTGACACATTTCCTGGATCGAAAGCACAAAGAAAAAACGTGAGCAACGTGAAAAAAAATTGTTTTTATTTTTTTGAGGCGGGACCACGGCATGTCAGAAGCATCGGGCGTAGAAATGGGTCTCGTGATCGTCTGATGGCCCTAGAATACGCCGACTGCATCCCCTGCAGAGGGGTAAGACCCCCCCCCCCCCAAACAGAGTCGCAAGACTATATTTAAAAAATAAAGAAAACGCTAAACAAATCAATCGATCAATCAATCATCATGTCGGAATAATTAATAAGCGAGGGTTTGGAATAAAAGCGGGGGTTTATCATTTTTCTGGAAAATTAATAATCGGGGGTGGGATGCGATTATTCATTACTCAAGAGCACTGAGCTGATTCTTCACACATCACAGCACAATTCCTATAGAGTTTAGACAAAAGCACGTCACGCCCTGCTCGTGACGTTCTCTCAAGGGGAAGGAACCTTTCAAAACTTTCCAAAGCATTTTCTGCTTCTTTAATTTAAAAAAATGCATTCAAACCATAACTATTTAAGATTGCTTCTGTAGAATTATTTCCTTTTATAAACTCAGGTATCATTATATGTGTTATGTGCTCGCTAGACACGTCCATCTTTAGGAGGGTCAAGTTAGTAACTAGGTTGACTTTTACAGTGACCACGTAACCTACTCGTTTAAAACTGTACAAGCATGGCACAGCATGTATTGCTGTCATTTATTCACCTGCGTGTTGTGATCTTGCCATTGGAAACTCAAGTAGAGATTGTTAATATCAACTTGAAAATTGCTTTGGAGATCTGACATTATTTAATAATAATATATATAAAAGGTGAGCTAAAACAGGTTTACAATTTTTAAAAACCTGTTTAATCTTGGAGTAAATTGCTCTAGTCACTATTCAATAAATTGCTCTATTCATTATTCAATACATTTCTCTATTCATTAATCAATAAATAGCTCATTATTCGATACGTTTCTCTATTTATTATACAATAAATAGCTCTATTCATTAATCAATAAATTGCTCTATTCATTATTCAATACATTTCTCTATTCATTAATCAATAAATTCCTCTAGTCATTATTCGATAAATTGCTCTATTTATTATTCAATAAATAGCTCTATTCATTAATCAATAAATTGCTCTAGTCATTATTCAATAAATTGCTCTATTCATTATTCAATACATTTCTCTATTCATTAATCAATAAATTGCTCTAGTCATTATTCAATAAATGTCTCTATTCATTATTCGATAACTTGCTCTATTCATTATTCAATAACTTGCTCTATTCATTATTCAATAAATAGCTCTATTCATTAATCAATACATTGTTCTAGTCATTATTCGATACATTTCTCTATTTATTTTTCAATAAATAGCTCTATTTATTAATCAATAAATTGCTCTTGTCATTATTCAATACATTGCTCTATTCATTATTCAATAACTTGCTCTATTCATTATTCAATAAATTGCTCTATTCATTATTCAATAAATACTGATATTTCTTGCGACAATGATAGTTTGAAATAGGTTAAGTCTTTTGGGAAATCGAAGATAAAGATCTTTTTTACAATGTCTTGGTTCAGCATTGGAAATTGGCAACACAAATGCGTGTGTATAATGGGAAGCAGTTTGGAAAATTGTACGAGTAAATTAAACATTGTTGTCCATTCTTTAATTATACATACCAATAAAATATTAACAATTGCCTAATTTCTTTTTCAATACAATGCATTCTTAAAAGCTTAAAACGTAAAACGTAAAATTACCTCTGGGTCAGAACAGAGCGATGGCCAGGCGGGCCAGTTGGCATAGGCCTACGACTATGAAGTGCCTATTCACCCTGGATAAGTTAAATACTATTGTATTTACTACTTATTATTACAGTACTGTACTCTATTGTCTTATATACATTATAAATAAAATTGCTTCATTTAAAAAATCTTTCTAGTTGTTTTATTCTGTTCTTTTTTCGCTAGCACATTATTTACATTCCATATAAATGTATACACCCATACATAAATCACATGTATTTGGCACTGATTATAAAAATACTCCCTGTCTGTGCCACGACGTGTGTGTTCATATGTATGTATCAATATTTTATGGGTATGTATAATTAAAGAATGATCAACAATTACTCACACCTTTTCAAACTGCTTCTCATTATACTCACGCAATTTCCCAAACTGCTTCTCATTATACTCACGCAATTTCCCAAACTGCTTCTCATTATACTCACGCAATTTCCCAAACTGCTTCTCATTATACTCACGCAATTTCCCAAACTGCTTCTCATTATACACACGCATTTTTGTTGCCGAATTCCAATGCTGAACGACTTTCTAAAAAAGATCTTTATCTTCGATTTCCCGAAAGACTTAACCTATTTCGAGCTGTCATTGTAGCGAGAAATATCATTATTTATTAAATAATGAATAGAACAATTTATTGAATAATGAATAGAATAATGAATAAAACAATTTATTGAATAATGAATAGAGCAATTTACTCCAAGATTAAACAGGCTTTTAAAGATTGTAAACCTGCTTTTCATTTACAACACGATTATTGAAATTATTTGTGGTGATTGGTGCTGAAACATATTACCTGCAGAAAGTAATCTCTAACAGTAACATGCATTTCGTCTCCCATTGAACCTTTGCAAATTGACTTTTTAACCATTTGGGGCAAAAGGCAGTCCATACGGTGGAATTATTATAATCATTACTATTGATATAATTCGTAAAAGTGGGCAGTAAGAGTTGTAATCAATTTCTATTTTCCAAAAAATGATTACAGTTTCTCAATGCTTTGGTTTAAAGATATCAGGGGATAGCCAGATCTTTTTCTTTCGTCCCTTCTCGCAAGGTCAATACATCTCTTCATATGATCAATTTCTCTCTCTACAGGGTCAATTTCAGGCAATTATTACACCCACCCCGTCTCCCATACCCACAATTTTGTTTTATGATTTCAAACTGGGCTGTCAGTTAATGGCAGAGATGGGCAAAGGGTTAAATTATTCTCTCCATTAGAAATATCGCTGGATGTCTTCCCAATTTGAATCAGACGCTTTGAGACAATAGGCGTTCATTTCACACTAACGACCTTGGGAAAGACATGAATACATTCCATCCCAGGACAACACGTCATGGGCCCATAATTGAATTAGACACTTTGTCGGAATCATCATTGACATATTATTGCGTTTGCCCTTGGGAAAGACATGTATCCACTCTCAGCCCAATATTCCAGGGTGAAAGGGTAATGCCTAACACCCACATGTCTTACTGTGAAGAATGTAAATAATTATTTTCCCATTCTGAAAGAATCAGACATTTTGTCGGAATCATCATCGACATTATTATTGTATTTGTTATTTTTATCTTTGTACTTGTTGTGTTTCTTCTTTATCACCAAACGCTTTTCAGATGTCGATAGCCCTCCAAGGTCCATGTCAGTATTTTCTTAAATTTGTGTCAGGTTCCAAAATCTACAGACGCATAGTGTTTATATAATATAGGAATGAAAGAGTCTCTGGGGACCGACTTCGTGTCGGATCCGCCGCTCCAACCGAGGAGGACTGAGTCAACGGTTTTAGTGTTCCGTCTTCGCCCCAAAGGTGAGTGGAGGACTTTTGCGGCGCCACTCCTCCAGGTCCGTTGACACTAAATGTTCTTCCACTCCCGCATACATAACAGCAACGCCGTTAGATCGACCACGTGTAGGGGTCTTCCGTCTGGACCAGGTCGGCTGACGCGGCCGAATCCCTTCGATCTATTGACTTTACCACTCTTTCGGCCATGTACGTTCTAGATTTCATCTTTAGGAGTGGGGTTCTGCCTATTCTACATAATATCTGTATCAGTTGATTCTTGTGTTATTTTGTCATTCTTGCTGAATCAGAATTTATATGGATTTCACTACCAAATTCAGGGATTTAACTCACGACAAACTGTAACACAGATATATATATATATCAGCCGTTATAAGTTCACTGCGGGACAAAGGCCTTTCCCATCTCCTTCCATGACGACCTATCTCGTGCCAACCTTTGCCACGTCTTACCAGCAAACATTTCTATCTCATCCCTCCATTTTGTGTTTGGTCTTTTCCTACTTCATTTACTGTCCTATGAGCTCCAATCGGTTACTCTTTTCCCCCCATCTATTGTTATCTCTTCTTGCTAGGTGAGCAGCCCATCTCCATTTTTGCTGCTTAATTAGTTGTATAATATCCTTCACTCTAGTCCGCTCTCTGATCCATGTTGATCTTGTTCTATCTCTTAGAGTTATCCCTAGCATTGCTCTTTCCATGGCTCTCTGTGCTATTATGAGTTGGTTCTCAGCTCGTTTGGTTAATTCCCATCTTTCGCATCCATAAGTCATGGCTGATATTATGCAGCCGTTGTATACTTTACGCTTTAGGCATATTGGCAAGGTGCTCTTCAGAATGTCTCTATTCATACAGTATGGTCTTTCTCTAGCTTTATTACCTGTCCTGGGTAGATGTATTCATCGACCTCTTATAACAACATCTATATTAACCAAGATGATGATAATACTTTGAATATATTAATACACAATACTGAAAAGCCCTCATCTCAACAATCAGACAGAAATTACCTGAAAGTTACTCGTTCAAAAAGACAAAATCTTCGTCTCTCTTCAAAATAACTCATCTCATCAAAAAAGGGAAAAGCATAAAGCGAATTTGATCTCTAAAAAAGGCAGCAATTAAATAAGTATTTTCTTTGGCCTCTTTAACTGCGTGTTTCTCTTCGAATAAATCGACCCCTGCGATTTATTTATATTTGATTAGATTGTTTTCATTTTGTTTTGTTTGATGGATTTCAATTTCGATACAAAAATAAATAGTTTTATTTTGTTTATACATCCTTTTATCAAGTTTTGAGAAACATTTCGTCTCTTCTTAAAAAAGCCTTGGCTCTTTCTTAATGCAAGGCGTCCAGGAGTTGATCGAAAACTCTCAACCAGTACCGTCCTCTACAACCAAACCAAACCTTCAACAAACATCACAGCTTAAATACCAACCCTAACAATCTTCTCATCTATCTTAACCCATTAACTGCTGATGGCTGAAATGTCCATCATTGCAGTTCTAAACGAACTCCATAAACTGTTTGTTTTATTGTGATTGATGACAACTCAGTTCTATCTGTGTTTCAGGGATTTTACCTCACAATGGATTACTTGCAATTGATTGTCTTGCAGTAGACACGGGTCTTTTTTTATCTTGCAATTTGCAATGTATAACGGTTATACTTGCCCCTTTCAACAGTTAATAGGTTAAACACGTCCATTTCCCATACATTGCCATTACACTATTCCTTTTTCCTTTATCTTCCTCGGCTGAACTGATGTAAGAACCAGTGACTGAGATATTCCGATGATACTGGACTGAAGAGACGGAAAATGTACTATGTACCAGACAGGAAAACCCTATAAACCAACGGTTGTCTTCTAAATTTAGACTTTTATTTATGATTTATGGCGGTCTTAAATGACAAAAAAAAAGATAGAGATTACATTAAAAACTCTTGCAGTATGTGACCGTCTGAGACGTTACGGTATTTTTTGATGGTCGACACAGCGGCCTCTTTTTATTTCAATGGTAGACGGAGCGGCCTTTTTATATTTCAATGGTCTTGGCCATTAAAGGGGATTAATGAAGCATGCGACGGGTCAGTCTGAACGGAGAACGATTTGACAAAGACTAAGGTGATGGGGGTAAGGCCCGGGATGGAGAGAGGACTACAGTGGGGTGAGGATCAGCGTGGGGGAGTGGACCAAGGTAGGATGAAGAAGATAGACTTTACAAAGTAAATTGAAGAAACGTTGTTACTAAAATAAAATCGCTGTCAGCGCCACCCCTAGTTTTTCAAGATATTGTTTGACACGCGTTCGATCTTTATTTAGAGTATATAAAAGTGTTTTTCCCCTTGGTATCCGATGTCTCCTGGGTCGTTTTCTGGGGTTGGCTAAAATGTCTGAAGCCAAGAATAGCCATAGAGAACATTAGTGTTCACTTGCAAACAAAGCTAGATGGTAAAGATATCGGACTCGTGAAAGTATATTCTTTCCTCCGGCTCGTATTGGATTAATACAACCAAACAAATAAAGAAACATGCTTCTTTAAAACCACTGCAGCAGTTATTTGCCTCGGTCTTATGCATTCTTATATACAATTGTTTCCTCTTTCCTATTTACTTATCTCATTCCAAGTCATTTTGTAGTAATGTTATTTTACGGAGCATATGTGCCCACAGGTTAAAACAAGAGCAAGAAGTTGTAATTTAATAACAGATATGTGTTGCCAGCAGCTAACTCTCTCTTTGAAAGGAACGATGAATTCAAAAGAAATATTCACTTCACAAAATCGTTGGCCCTAAATACTTTACTTAGTTGTCCTACACTTAGTTAAGGTTACAGAGAAAAGCAAGAAGTTGTAATTTAATCTAGAGTATTTGTGGCCGGCAGCTAGTAGTCGACCTTCTAAAAGAAAGATTCAGTCACAAAGAATATACAATAGTGGGGCCGCTTAGCCACATAATTGTGCACTTTGTAATAAAAGCATTGAATTTGGTACACTTATAGCCGAAGGCATTCCAAAAAAGTTTGGATATTGAGCCATCATGAATTTTCGATGACTTTCATGTATTATCCAAATGGCAATTCCCAAGAACAATGTATTGTAAATAATCTCAACTAATTATGTCCTCAATATCATATGATATCCATCACTGATAAGAAGATATATCTGAAAACTGTTGTCGCTGGCAGCTATTTTGAAATGGCTGCCATGGGTGACATGTTGAAAATACATGACGGCACAATATCCATTTTATTTGGAAAGCCTTTGTGTACCAAATTCCATGCTTTTATTACAAAGTCAACAACTGGATTGAAATTTACGGCTAAGCGGCCCCATTACGAACTATAACAAATCTGGTCCTAAATAATTTACTAAGTTGCCCTACGCCTTGTTTGAAAGGAGAGATTCATCCCGGAAAAATATTCACGCCATACCAATTCCAATCCTGTGAGTTGCCCTACAACTAGGAAAGAAAAATCCAGAAAACTTGTAAATGCAGGGTGGCGTAAATGAGCCGTGCAGTTTGTTAAGCTTATTCTTTTCAAACCTGGAGATGCAATATCTGGTGAATAAGGTGGATGCGTGAAAACTTCCCCATCAAGCTGTAACAATTCGTGTCAGGTCACAGAATAAACGGGTGGTCTAACATTATCTTGATGAGATTTTACGGCATTTCTCTTAAATAAGGATGCTTTTTTGTCGATTGCTACTTTCAGTTGGTCTAATTGGGAAGGGAATAATACAATGAAAAATATAACAAGCCTGAAATAGGACCATCGCTGAACTAGTTCGATATCATGGATTGGCTTTTGTTTTATTTTACAAATTATATCAACTAACCGTGTTTGTTGCAAACGGGCCGAGTAACTAGTAATGTTATATGTCAAGCCCATGCCGTAGTGAGTGCAAGGGCACTACTTATTACTCAAATGGTTCTTCGGACGATTGAACTCCTTCTTGTCATTTGTGTTGTAAACACGACGTTTCGGCCGATCCATTCTTCGGCCTTCTTCAGGTGTAACAAATAACAAGAAGGAGTTCAATGGTTCGAACCATTAATGACCGTTCTCTAAACTATAGAAAATACTTATTACTCTTTCGTTGATTGCTACTTTCAATTGGTCTAATTAAGAATAATATGTATGTTAGGATGTTCATATGTTTGACTAAAAGATTTTCAAAAATGCAAATCCGTGAAATAATATTAAAGTTGACAAATACAGTATGCAAATATATAATTAAAGCAGATGATTCCATATTTAAACAGATGAACGATTATTTACTGTTTTTTCTTTTGAAGATTTTCTTTTGATACTTTCTTGTTGAATCAGAATTCGTTCAAATATGGCAGAATTCAAGATATGCAAGTTTTTAAAGAGATTTGTTTAAATTTTGACCACAATGTTGAAACAACCGTATTGATGACAGATGTTAAAAACGTACAGAAACAAATATAAACGAGAAAAAGAAACACTTGAATCTTTCAGTGTCGAAGTTTATAATGTGATCGTTCGAATAAATTTATAAAATTGTATGTCATATAGGAATGAATGAATGAATGGCTTGGATTCGCGAACGAAGATTTATTTGGTGGGAGATATTCCGCAGAAGAGGGACCATGGCGGCGGGACCTGTGTGTGGAATACCCCTCCCACCTGAACAGTGAAGTTTTAAGGTGAATTGCGACTTGCTCAGGGCGGACCCCATCCTTAAAACAAAGGTTTGAAACCTACGGGCAACTGGAGTAGCATGAGTAGGATCAGATCCCAAGGATCCGTATTTGGTAGATACCAACCGGTTGAAGGGGAAATCAGGACATTACGGCTGTCGGCAGCTTTGATCGCAGATCCTCATAACAGTAAGGCTGTCTGCGACTCTAAGCACATATCCTCATGAGAGTATGGCTGTCTGCGATTTCATATGTAATAACACTTAAAAACACTCAAAGTACTCATATCTCTGCTAACGCCATTGTCAGTAAAAACTAAACACTCAAGTTACAAATCCCAAAGTATGCTGCGACAAAAGCTTGTGATTATCTTTTCATCAAGTAAATTGAAAAACAACTATAAGCATACTTATCAATGCTTGGTTACTCTTTACCTTCATCTTTATTTTTTAGTTGTTTTTTGTTTTATCGTAAGGTCGTCAATTTCTTCCGGGGAACTTTTGATATAGAAAGTTTCATATTTATATAAGTTTATATTTATATAAGTCTTACATTCTTAAAGCATTTAAGATGTTATTACGGAAAGATCTTTTATACTAAAAATCTTACCTCCAGAAATGTTTTTACCTTCCGTTTATTCGTTCATTTCATTATTTGTCGTGTAAGTCAAGTATTCACTGTTAATGAGAGATGTTCAGAGGGATCTATGTTTTACAGATAATTAGATCGTATAGAACTATAAGTAAAAGTAGGGATCATCAGTTGTTTGTCATGGAACTGTTTCGCGGATTAAAAAACAAAACAGTCATTTTACTCTGGTTCCACAGCAATGCTGATCAAGCACCACCTCCCTTACACTATACTTCTTATATTTAGTTTATTCCTTTGTTTTAGGGAATTATTTATATATATATATTTTCTTTATCGTAATTTAACCCGGGCCGTCAATTTATTCCGGGAAACGTCGAAACAGCCGTGTTGTTAAAAGTAGAAAAAATGCAATGGAACAAGACAAAGCAGAAGAACTAAACGAACAGAAAGTAATATAAATATTTAATCTGTCAGTGTTAAAGTTTGCAATGGAATAGATTGAGTCGGTTTATTCTCTATATAAACACACAGAGAACACATTCCTCTGCCAACGCCATTGTCACTGAGAAAATGTTTCCGTGAGTTGCTTCACACCTACTATTGTAAAAAGAATCCCAGAAAACAGGTAAATGCAGGGAGGCGAATAAGCTGAGTAGTGTTATGATATACTACCAGGAGAGGTCATTTCCAGGCCAACACCTGTGCGAAAGTGGAAGTGACCCGGGAACCTTAGGAAATATGGTAGGTGTCCCAAAACAGGATGTTGAACACACAAACATCGGCGTTCAAACCTGATAATAGAAAGACACCGGACACCCTGGACGGATGAAGCTCAAGAGACCCAGGCAGAGGCAGGCAGACCGCATAGGGCTAGGAAGGCATGAGACCAAGTTCCTCTGTTGGGAACGGTCTCTCGGGCACACCTTATCTTTCCCCCACTCTTCATTCTCCGGCCGACAAAATGTATCCGGATATTTTTTACAAACAACTTTCGAGTTTTCTTTCTTTCCTGGAAACAACGGATCTTTATGCCACTATACAACAGTAGTTTATTCAGCTTATTTCTTTTACAAAATGATTTATCAAGAAAACATTGAAACAGCCACGTTGATGAAAGAAGAGAAAGCTAAAGAACAAAATGAGCAAAAACAAATACAAATGAGAAATCAAGTTTTCATAAGAATATATCAAGTCGATTTATGAAAGCTTATTCCATCTACAGCAGTGGTTCCCAACCTTTTTAGGGCCGTGCCCCACCGCAGCACCTAAAAAATGTTGTCATTGTCGCAAGAAATATCATTATTTATTGATTGAATATTGAATAATGAATAGAGCAATTTATTGAATAATGAATAGGGCGATTTATTGAATAATGAATACAGCAATTTATTGAATAATGAATAGGGCAAATTATTGAATAATGAATAGAGCAATGTATTGAATAATGAATAGGGCAATTTATTGAATAATAAATTGGGTAATTTAATCAATATGAATAAAGCAAGTTATTGAATAATAAATAGGGCAATTTATTGAATAATGGATAGAGCAATTTATTGAATAATGAATAGGGCAATCTATTGAATAATGAATACAGCAATCTATTGAATAATGAATAGGGCAATTTATTGAATAATGAATACAGCAATTTATTGAATAATGAATAGGGCAATTTATTGAATAATGAATAGAGCTATTTACTCCAAGATTAAATACGTTTTTAAAAATTGTAAACCTGATTTTAGCTCAACCTTTATATAAATTAGTATGTACAGTTTTAAACGAGTAGGTTACGTGGTCAGAGTATGAGTCAACTTAGTTACTAGCTTGACCCTCCTAAAAGTGGACGTGTCTAGCGAGCACATAACACATATAATGATCCCTGAGTTTATAAAATGCAATGATGCTGCAATCCTAAATATATATGGTCTTAATGGGATATATTTTTAAATTAAAGAAATTGCCGAAAATGCTTTGGAATGTTTTGAAAGGTGCCTTCCCTTAAGGGAACGTCACGTTAAGTTCAATGATGACATGCTTTTCCAAGTGGTTCCAAACCTTTTTGGGGCCGTGCCCCATCTCAGCACCTCAAAAATGTTGATGCCCCCTTTGACATAAAAACGAATAAAGTTCTGAAAGATATAATATAGAAGTGAAAAACTACATATAAAAAAGAACTTACATAAAAGGTTTTTTTAATTATTATAAATCATAAATACAAATCAAGCACACTTCAAGATAAGAAAACTCAAGTTAGTGCGATCCGTGATCCTGATGATTACTGCAAAGAGTTTCTATTCTAGGCACCAATTTAGTCAGTTTCAATCTCAAGTCTCCTCGTTTTGTGATATCCAGTCAATTTCTTTTTTTCTGTAACAAGTCATTTACAGCACTAAAACCACATTCAGCTAAATATGAGGACGGGAATGGCAACAGTAGTTTTCTTGCAGAACTAGTTAAATTTGGGTATTTAGTTTCTGTCTCATCACAGAGACATGCCATAGTTCCTTTTATTTTTAATAAAGTTTTAACAGACACATCATTTTGTATTTCTAAGAGTTCTTCTTGATACGACATAGCCACATCAGATAAATCCACTAGCATTGGCTGAGTTACCCAAGATGGAAAATCAATTTATTTTAAATCAGAAAATCTGACTTTGAAATCAAAGGTCTTTATTTTCAGATGTTCCACAATGACAAGTACAGGAGCATCAGTTTCCTCACACTATTTTAGCCAATGAAACTGGTCAAAATCTTTGTCAGAAACATACTTTTGAGATAATTCTATAAATGTAATGAAGCCACATATTTTAGCCTTTGTATCAACAAGAGTCTTATTTGTTCCTTGCAGATGCTTATTTAACATATTCAGTTTTTCAAAAATATCTGCTAAATAACTCACAAATGCTTTACCATCAACTGTTAGCAGGCGTTTCATTTCAGGTTTGCAACCTAAGAAGTCACTAAGAAAATAAAATAGTTCCATGAATCTTTTCAGGCAATTCCCGATTGACAGTCACCAGTGTAAGTGTTGTGTGTGTGTGTGCGGTGTCAAAATCCCCAAAGTCCGCTAGCTAGCACGCACAGTGACTATCCCTTACCGCCGTAATGTTGTGACGTGTGGGCCCCGTTGGAATGAAGTAATACCAGAAATACTGTAATACAACTATATCTATTCCTTTCTTTAAGAGAAACAGAACAATAATAAGAAAATAAATTATAAACTAATACAAATCAAGGCCTCCAAATTAAAAGAACAGACTTAACATGGTCTGCATTTTTATCTTCACAAAATTGTTTGAAGAGACGCTCACATTTGGCATTAGCTTTGATAGTATTGATACATTTTATAACTGAATTCAGTATCTCATTTAGAACAAGTGAAAGTCTTTTGGAAACTAAATTCTCCCTTTGAATAACACAATACACAACTAACATTGTCATCCTTCATCAATTTTAAGCAGCCAT
>VCCN01007125.1:3541007-3553231 GCA_006491835.1 Architeuthis dux | reverse complement strand
ACACGACTGAATATTAAAATAATTCTTATAATAGAAGATAACGTTTATTCTGTGACATTTAGAAAAGTGGCTGAACTCCTAAACCATTGTTCCCACTCCAGACAGGACTCTATTGAATAGTTACAAGGCCCAAACTAAAAGACTAAACTTACTGTAGCCATACACAATAGACAGGAACATTAAATGACATTATTGCCGTTCCCTTAATCTAATTGATGGACATCTAGAATTATGTTGTCAAAAGGGGAAAGATGGAACTTGCATGATGAGTTTCCTAATTTTGTAAACTTTCCTGAATGTGCCACTATTACAAATTGCTTACTAACAGTGAATTCGATATTTATGTCTGACTAGTGGCGCTGGACTTAGTAAATGAGTAATAGTAATGATCAGTATTAGTAGTATTTATGTATGTCCATGTTCCCACTAGATTGGGGTCACTTGGGATTGAGTGACGACAAGTCTCTTCAAATCTCAAGCATCTTCTTCAGCATTATTGCCAGACTCTAGGACTACCGTACAGTACCAAACCTTTTTTTTCAATTCAATCTTGCTTTTAGGACAGTTCTTATTGCACCACTTATTCTAGGCATGGCTTTCATCCAATTGTTACACAGTGTCTTCTGATCTCGAGCGATATCCAATCACTTTTTAAAATTGTATTTCTTTTATTATCATCGCTTGTTGTGTGTTTTGTATTAGTAATATTCATGCATTCCCATGTTCCGACCAGATTATTCATCGCTGGGGATCAGGGGACAACAAGTCTTCAAACACCTAGCTGCTGCTGCTGCTTCTTCTTCTTCTTCTTCTTCTTCTTCTTCTTCTTCTTCTTCTTCTTCTTCTTCTTCTTCAGCATTCTTGCCAAACCCCAGTATTGCCGTAGCCTGGAAATGATACTATCTCCGATGTAACCGCATTAATAATCATGCTTCTCACCCTCTTCGTCATAAGCGTCTAGGTCTCCACAACAGACAGAACAGATACTACTCTAGAATCCCAGTCTGAAGGCCGTGTCCATATTAGTAGTTGTAAGAGTAGTAGCCGTAGTAGTAGTCAAGATAGCAGAAATGATACCATATCTGATGTAACTACTTTAAACAGTGTTCTTACCCTCCTCTTCCCCATCATATGTTAGGTCTCCACTATAGTCCATGTCAAAATCATTATCATTTTGTGTTTCAAATTCATAGGAGAATTTTGAAAACATTGCCGCATAAAATATTACCTTTATAAATAAGTCATTATGCAAGTAAATCGGCAGACGCCGTGAACAGAATGGAATCAATAAGCGTCTACATTCAATTGCTACTGGGAACAAATGTGGAAGTAGAGACGGAAGTTGAATAACTCTGACGATAGATCTAATGAAGTGCCCCGAAGACGTGCGAAATATTCTGAGAACGAAAATGGCTGGAAATTATAAAAACCAAATGTTCGACGTTGTTTGAAGAGAATTATAACATGACTTTGGTTGGATTATAATAACGAAGAGGCTTTTGGTTACTAAGTAAGTTCTTCCATCTTAAGATGTTGCTCTATTCTGTTATCTTTTATTACGACTTTGTTTCGGCTCTGGACGATTTATCCATCTCAAATTCCTCTCTTTTTACGTCATATCTACATCAGTCAGGGTATTGAATTCTGTTTTGATGACATCCTAACAAGTTGTTTAAGGTATATTTCTAGTTACGCTGATGATGATCATAGTAGCCGTATTCTCTTCTTCTTCGCACTCTACCACGCATCCGAACGGGTGAAGAGTGGACTCCCAAGATGTTGACCCTTCTGCTGCGAACCTGACTCAAGATTTTAATAGACGGCGCACCCCTAAACATACTCGAAGCTGATTGGTCGAAATACTTCTCTTTCTTTATGGTAGTAAATGAACACACGACCAGAGTGTATTTCATTACATACATCCATCTGTGGACAAACACAATTAAACACAAATTATTTCTTAAAAACCTGTTTTAACCGTAATTTGCCATAAAACCTACAGTATCGTGGGACAACGGTCTAGTTTCATCTGTATATATATATATATATATTTGAAATCTTTAGCTCTACTGTCTATTGTTGTTATTAACATGCCGGCATAGTGTTAATAGATGCAGGAAGAACAGGAACTGCAAAGGATAGCGTACACTCGAAGGATGAAACAAACGTATTGTGTATAGTATAGTATAGGTGTTTATTTTCATATCTCTGATACCGTCAGACAGCAATTTCCAAACATACAGCATGTTTACATTTCGCCAGGCGCAGGGAAAGGTCGAGTGTATACTTTTATATATCAAAGTCGAATACATGACAACGTTGCGTACGGAGAGAGAAAGAGAACAACGTAGGCGAATCTTTGGTCATGCCTAATTATCTTCACGCACGCCTGGCCAGCGTGTGCCGATCAAAATAACTGTTTAAGTAACAATGAAAATGGGTCCCTTATTTAATCTATTAAAGTATTATCTATAATTAAATCTTTGATCCGTGCTAAGCCGGCACTTTCTTCTGTTTCTCGCGAGATGGCCCACTAAACTATGCTGGCTTTGTCAGCCGTCATCATTTTCGATTTATCTTGGACTCCCGCTGTGAACTTTGGTACCGTCTTTTCTTTTCTCAGACTTCCTGTCTCTGTTTCTCTAGATAAGCTGTCCGAATCCATTACCGGATTGCTTTGTTATCAAAGTGTGATGTCCACGCAAAAACGTATGGGGTAACTTCCTAACATTCTGAACTCGAGTTCGACCTTTGACCCGAAATAGCCTAGGTGGAAATATATCCCTTTTCTGATCGTGAGAACATTTTGGTGTTCTGGTGTTAACTTAATTACCAATGTTGTTAATGCAGGCTTTAATTTAAACTAATTAACAGGTCGGACATCTATCATAACGTCACAATATAAGCTACCTATCTTTTTAGATTTTCAACAACAGAATTCAACACCTCGTGGTTGCTCCGCAAATCCGCCCCTCGGGTGTGTGTTGCTAAATGAAGTGTCTGTGTATGTGTGTTTGTGTGTGCGCGTGCGTAGAGACTACGGTTTAACCTCTGTGGAATGTGACACCAGGGTGGCGATTGCCATATGTATTTGTCCTCGCCGGCCTTTGATCAGACCAAGGCCCTTTGACCTCGTGGCTGCTCGCTGTGTGCGGGTGCGTGCGAGGTGTGTGGCGCCAGAAGATATTCAAAAACGTAATTAACTCTTCTCCGGAGTTTCAGGATTCATTAACAGAAGAATTCGAAAGGGAGTCATTTTATATTAATTAAGAGACATAGTGTATAACTAGTTGCACATGTCGATATACAAGAAACAGGAGTATCGAATGAATTTCTTTCCGCGGATGAACGTCTCGTTCCAGGTGGGATGATCGCCTGCGACTTAAGCGACAATTACGGGAGAGAAGAATCTGTGGAATGGAATAAACAGCTGGTCCATACAGGAAAAGGTTCTCCCATGTGGTCGGAGAGAAAGACAACAAAGTCCAGTCGTTTCAAGGAAAAATGCGTTCGTTTTATGATCATTGATGCAGAGCTGGTTCACAGCTCAATCAGGGTATTGCAGTCTGTTTTGTTGAAATCCTAACAAGTTGTTTAAGGTCTGTTTCTAGCTACTCTGAAAGATTGACGATACTGATGATCATAGTAACCCTAATCAGTAACCCTCCCTGCACCCTAACGTGTGAATGGTGGACTCCCAAGATGTGCACTCTTCTGCTGCGAGCCCGAATTCCCTCCAAACGGCGCACTCCTAAAAATACTCGAAGATGATTGGTCGAACGCATTCTCATTTACTAGTAGTAAACGAACACACGAACACACGACCGGGGTATATTTCATTACAATATCTACACCCTCCCTCTCTTTCCATACCCACCACCCATTACTAACACCACCACAGACTTCTTCTTCTTCTTCTTCTTCTTCTTCTTCTT
Source organism: Architeuthis dux (assembly GCA_006491835.1). Classification (NCBI taxonomy): domain Eukaryota; kingdom Metazoa; phylum Mollusca; class Cephalopoda; order Oegopsida; family Architeuthidae; genus Architeuthis; species Architeuthis dux. Next base: position 3,549,296 of record VCCN01007125.1, on the reverse strand, counting down.
CTTCTTCATCTACTACTACTATTTATTCTTCGTCTATTTTCTTCTTCGTCTATTTTCTTCTTCTAATTATTCTTTCTTTACTTCTTCAGGCCTGTCCTTTTTTATTACCTTTCGTCTTTCCATATTTTTTCTGCCGAACCTATCCGACATATGAGTGTCTTTATTATTTATTTAAGCAAGCTGATCAAATTTTCTCCGGATATGATAAACCTATCACATCACCTTATATATATGAACTGAAGAAAAATATTTTTATTATCGAGACAAATAAAGAAAATCTAACATCGAGAGAACGTAAAATATTCACGAATATGAATGTTAGCTCCCACTGCATTTGGACTTGTTATACGGAAACAATATTTTGGCTTTTCTTATCACTGCCCACTGACATTATCGCCACTCCATTACTTTCCTGTTTTGCTTTAGTCATGAGGCATTTTGTTAATATTATGTGGACAAATATATGGGAACGAGGCAAGGGAGGTAGTTGTAAAAGTTCTTGGATCCGCCCCAAGATTTAATCTTTTTTCTTTAGCCCGTGGTCTACCTTCCACAATATGTCATGGACATCCATTGAGAACTTTTGGAGATATTGTGTGGACAAAACTAAACATACAGACATGAGTGAATACATATACGTCTTGCAACTTTGGTAGATTCATTTCAACAAGAACGAAATAACAAAACGACAGCAAGTAATATTAATAGTGGGGAAATCGAAGCACGAAAAGAACAAAAAAGGCAATCATTTAGGCTTTTGATTTGTCCTGATTGCATGTCATTGTATTGAAGAAGGACACCTGGTGGAGATTTTAATAACTTTTACCTTTCTCTTTTTAGTATTGCATTTGACATTTCTATTAATTTACACTCTTCCAAAAACGCCTTTCTTTTCCCAGATAGACACACACACACGCACACACACACACACACACACACACACACACATATTTCCATTACGATACTCTCTTCCACCAACCTTCCCTTTCCCAGAGCATACACATACACACACATACACGCTCACTCACATACACACTCTCACACATATACATACACGTATACAGTTACAGACATCAATATACACACATACACACAAACACGCACATGCACATGCACGCGCGCATATGACACAACACGCACACATAACACAACACAACAAACCCACACATACTCACACACGCATTAGTTTGCTCTCTTCCAACAACCTTTCTTTTCCCAGAGAAACACACGCACACGCTCAGACACACGTGAACACACACACACACAAACACACACACACATTTTCAATCATTTGCTCTCTTCCAGAAAAAAAACTTTTCCTTTCCCAGAGACATAAAATAATTGGATTCTAGAATTTCATCGATGGAAAAGATTACCAAAATGGCCGCCGCAGACTGACGGGCTGAATAGCCAACACTCAGTTATTTGAAGGGAGATTTGGCGGGGAGATTTGACGGGGAGATCAACGAAAGGAAACAAAAATTAAAACTGTCTCCGATGTCACTAAAAGTAAAGATTGACATTATATTATACATATTTTTCCTAAAAATAATCATACTAATTTACGCACATGCGTAGACGCACACACATACACACACACACACACACGCACATATATATAGTGAATAAGTAAAGCCAATAGATATACAGATGTATATGTATTATCTTGAAATTGTTTTATTATAAATGTGCCCAATACACGAAGGGGTATAGCTGGCTCATACAGCGTTTAAACTTCACTGTTTTAGATTTGAACTTTATGCATGTATTCCTGTTAGTAACTAATCACAAACTATGCAAAAAAAAGGGAATACATCAATGGATTCGATTTTTTCATTTACAACACAAGTATACAAACGAAATATGTAGTTTTGAACAGGCTACAGCCTTTTTCTTCAGCTCGGGCTTGCCCGGGCTGAGGCTAATTGACCTGTAACTAAGTGGATGAGAGAGAAGAACGTACGCATACAGAGCAGATTAAAAGGCCACGCGAGCTATGTTTAGCCGGCCCGTCAACCAACTATGTCTTGTTGGCAATTAACCGAACCATAACTAAATAGAGAAAGAGACACTGAGTCATTCACAACAGCACAGAATGCGCAGAGACGACACCAACACGAAATCACGCAACAGAGGACGCCAACACCATAAAGGTATGCCTTATCATTCTTCCTCTTTATTCGAACTTTTCGTGTTTACCAACTCAACCACTTCTGAACGAACGTGTTGCATAAACGTTTCCGTTGTCCACTGTTCTCCAATGGCCGTTTGAATAACAACGAACTGTTAAAAAAACGACTAAAAAATTAGTTAAATAGTAGTCGAAAACTAATACTAATGGTTTACAATACTTCATATGCAGAAAGATAAATAAAACATATAACTTTCAACTGTATTTTTGTAATGAACTAGTTTCGGCTTTAGACTTGCTTCAGCGTTTAGAAAAGAGAAGGTGAAGGGGTGTAAACATACATAGATTCTAATGGGTGTAATTGTTACTATTTCTATTACTATTATTGCTAACGCTTTTTTCGCTAATATGATAGGAAAAACACTCGAAACAACTATAAAAGAATTATTGTAAGATATATCTGATTTATTATTAATGCGAATGATAGGGGAATATTTTGAGATACACATTATTTGTTTCCAATGTTCAGGACCGGAGATTGAAAAAAGAAATGACCTCTGGTGACTTCGAATGACTTCCAAGTATAGGCGAAGGACAACTCTGATTTTGAAACCAGCTTACTAGAAAATAGTGTCAACCGGTGGGCTCAATAAGCCACCAAGATATGCCACTAATCGGATTTTACACAGGACCTATTGACCTAATATTGGGCATGGAGAATCAATAGGTCTTGTAGTTTTAGCACGAAAGAGGCATAGACAAACAAGGGCTCAAATAGTATAGATATCATCATCAGAATATGTTATTCCAGGTCCGCTGCTGGACCAAAGCTTCCTTACCCCACCGGTTGCCACTATTTTCTGGTAAGCTGGTTTCAAAATCAGAGTTGTGTTTCGCCTAGACTGGTGTCCCCCAATACTAGAGGGCCTAGACTGCCTGTTTCTTTACCCACAGCTAGAGTGAGGAGAGATGGATTCATGAATCGCCTACTAATCATAGAGACCCGTTTCTCCCGCTGGGCCAAACAATTGCAGATCAAGTCAGGTCAGGAGTATGTCTTCTCAGATAGACATCACTGACATCAACTCTGCCTTGGTGCAAAGCTCAGTGATGTGGGTGTCTGCCACATGCACGATGACTCCCTTCTTCCTTTTAGTTGGTTGCAAATTGTAACGAAATAGACACAGATCATGTTATCGGTAGCCAGTTGGGATAGGAACTTGGTCAGATTTTAAATCTGTGTTAAGCTGCCTACGTGACCAACTGGAGGATCGTTGATGATTTCAAAAGGGGGAGGAGTTATGACCATTAGCATATATAAAGGCTAGATCGAAACAGAAGGGAGTGGAGTTGGGGTCGCGACCTGAAACGGGTTCGCACTAGACGGCGTCCTCGCCCGTCTCATGGTGGCGGTGACGGCCCGTTAGAAGCAGTGACCAGTGGGAAATTTGAATCGGTAGTAGTAGCAGCGCTGGAAAGTGACCAACTCTTTTAAACATATTTTGTTTACGACATGCAACATAATTTCCGTACCTCAACGAAATCCGCAGACCAGACCAGAAATTGACCTGCGTAGTACGGAAATAAAACCTCTTTAAATTTGAATATCCGTGGATTTTGTCGTCCTTTCACTCCACACACGTGGGAGAGTTTTTGTCCGGAATGATTTTCCCTCCACATAGAAATTTGGCTCCCGTCAGCAGACCCGGACAGAGAGACATCATCATCATCATCGCAGCCCGCGGAGGAAATGATCGTCTCTGTCTCTTTCTATCTCACCCTGACTTTCTCTGAAGCTACTATCTCTCTCTCTCCCTCAACACCTCTTTCCCTCAGACCAACGGAGAAGTTCGATCGCCCGTTATGCTACAAAATCAAGTCCAAACCAAACACACTTTCGCTTGTTTAGTTTTATTTTTGCGTTGTATAGATTTATTTTGCGGTCACTGTATTTCATTTAGAATTGTACCAAACAATTTCACCGTAAGAAAACCTAATTTCAGTCCATAAAGCCACTTGGTATTTATTTGTGTGTATCCCTCCAACTATTCATTCTATCTTCTCTCTTACCAGACCATGTACGTCTCTTATATGACCTCTACCTTCACATGTATCCCCTTGTGTAAGCGTGCGTATCTATTTTATTAACTAATACATATTTCTGGAGGTAAATAGCAAGGCAGTTGATGCCATTTATCCCTGTAAGTCTTTTCATCCAGTAAAAACCTACTGGATACTGAAACAGCAGCGCGCCCCTATGCTCCACAGGTCAACAGGAATAAAATAAATAAATACATATTTCAAGTTTTCATATCTATTTTTATGTCTGTCACTCTATTTGCTTGTTATTTACAACGTTTAAAGGTCAGGAATGTTACACTTAATTGAAAGGGCAAGCCTGGAGTGATGCAGGACATTTGAGCAGTTGAAATCAGCTCTCAATCCACCGGTCGACATTTACAGTTTGATCAAATCCAATAAGATTATCATAACTTCATCAAGAAGAGTCATCTCTTATCCTAAGCAGTTAACTCCCTTCTGAAATGGGTGGTCAGGAACGAGGTAGAGCGATTATCTATTGTATTATTTTACAATGGTCAGTTTCCGGTTGAACCACTTCTTTTGTTTAACCTTTGTCTTTACCAATTGCCTAAACTGTGCGACATTCTTATATGGTTTCCCCTCTCGCAAAAAAGACTGTGGGTCTGCATTCGCGCTAACCCTTATAATAATGATCTGATTCCCATTTATATCTATATAATACTGAAAGTCTGATTCGCCCAACCATATCTGGCATGCATACTAAATGGACCCAAGGAAAGGTTTTAAATTAAAATATAGTAGCTGAAATACCCGTCTACGCCCTATTAAATATTAAAGGAGTGGGAAAAGAAATGACTGAAGAACAGTTTTTCTTAAGCGTTGACCCTATTAAAGGGTTTCCATTCCTTTTTGACCCATTATAGTTCAAAAAGATTTACCTTCAAATTGAACCCCCTCCAAGGAGAAAGTCTCCCTTAACTTTTAACCCCTTAAAGGGGAAAAATTCCCTTCACTTTTTACTCCTTAAAGGGGGAAAGGTTCCTTTCATTTTCGACCCCTTAACGTTGAAAAATATTTCCTTTCACTTTTGGACCCTTGAAGGGGGGAGTTTCTCTTTATTTCTGGCCCCTTAAAAGGGGGAAAAGGTTTCCCTTCACTTTTGACGCCTTGAATAATTATATATAAACATATAAAATACAAATCGCAAACTAGGTTGATAAAGTGAGATATAAGTTGACATATATACAAATTTGCATAATTACTCTCTGTGAACTTTTTTAATCAATACATTTTGATTTTCAATTACAGCATTCTACCGTTCTTTGTCAAAAATTAGATACAATTAAAAAACAAATTAAAAAAGACATTTCATGCTCTAACATGTGTAGGTTCAAAGTGGTACACAAACCTTCATTGGTTGATGTTGATGTGGTTCCACGGGTCTAATTATCATAGTTTTGGGGAAATAAATAAATGTTTAGCTAGATTTCTTCTAGGTGAGCGCGAACGCAGACCTCATAATAATGGATGATTTGTTGGTGCAAGATTCAATCTTACAACGTATACTGTAGGTGGATTGCTACATGCTGATTTCGAATATGGCTTTGTTTTTCCTCTGTGATGCATAGTTCCGAATTATAAGAGTACACAATAGTAATACTTAATTATATAGATAGTACATTTCTAGGTGAGCAGTAATGCTATTCGACACAGACTAAGGGGCCAATTTAGCATAAACTCTCATTGGAAACTAGTAACCACGAATAAGTTGATGGTCATACCTCCGGCTGTTTTTGTGTTTTGCAATCGGGGACGGACATACATTTGGTGAATTATTGTAAGTTAGTAAATCTTTAGGTACTGTACGCAAATTAAGGGACCAAAATAACGGACGAAAAGAATAAATAGATACAATTCTGTTCTGGCGTCCCATTAGTGACCACATAACATTTAGTGACTGCCTATTTTCGAGTTTTGCTTACACGGACAGACGGACATTTGGTGAATTATAGTAATAATCGATCTTTAGCTAAGCATGGATGCTGCTGGACAAAAACTAATGGACCGATTTAGCATAGATTTGTATTGTGAATTGAACTCCCCACAACACTTTCTTTTGAGGAGGAATTTTCAAAGACTAATGAATTTACATTTACGAGCTGAGTAAATAGCTGTCTATATAAATAAATAAAATAGATATACAGAAAGCAAAGATGTTTTATTTAGTAAAGAAAAGTAGCGCCCTTACGGTGTCTACGGCATCAGCCATATTTGACCAGGCTTCACATATCAAAAGTATCACTGTATTGGACAGTTTTTGACATCTGGGGGTATGTGAAATAGATTGGTCTCAGTTTGAACTCAAGTAGCTGAGTCTATTTTCCCCGCTGCTAACCGATCGCTCACCAGCACTTATGTCATTTAGTGAAATCTAGTAAGATAGTAGATTTTTTTGTAAGCATGATCGCTACTGGACACAAACCAAGGGATCAATTTAGTGACAGATTCTATTGCAACATTTCCTGGTGGGGAATTCTAAAAATCTGGCGATCTAAAAATCTGCTCTGGGGTCCCATTAGTGACCACAGAAAATCTGGTGGCCATAGCTCTGGCCGTTTTTGAGCTTTGAGATCACGGACGGACAGACGGGCATTTGCTGAATTATAATATGATTCGACACCACAAAACCAACACGTATTATGTTGCGTTATGATGTGTAATGGTAATGGCCGTTACGCTACTCCCCTCCCACATATTCATATAAGCATGCATCAAAGAGTTGTGATCGTTTACGTAGTAAAGATGAATACTGAAGTTAAATATGTGAGCTAAATTAAACATTCGTCAATGTTTACGCGTGTAATCCCAGTGACGACATAATTGAGACTTGTTCCCTTAAGTTTAATAGATGACTAGCGTCTTACTATAATTAAGGATGTCTCATTAATATAATCCCAACGATGTCTCATTAATTCAATTCCAATTCTGTGAAGTTAAACGGAACATGAATCAGAATCGACAAGATTTATTTCTGCATCCAAATCCAGTTAATCAATATAAAATTGGATTCCATCTTCCTCTCATAATATTCTTAGCAATTAATAGAATTATTATTCCTTCAAAAGGCACAACAACGATATTTAGACACGTTTTTGTCGGTTGACCAAGCAATACGGAAGTACCATTTCAAGTACATTATGGCAATCTTAGAGACTTGAAACATTGATTCCATGTAATCAGTGAGAAATAGAGAACAGACTATTTAATTGGGTCTACATAAATGGTTTAAATTAGTTTACATGTGAGTATTTCGGATGATATTCCAGCACTTTTGCATACATGTTTATATCTGGAATATTACAAATACTATTCTGTTTTCTAAATTAGGATCCAATCATATAAACATTTAGAACTAATGCAGGTTGAGGTATGGAGCAAGGCCAGTTGAAGCGAATGGTAGAACACCGCCTCTTAATGTAATCCCTAAGATTATACCAGCAGTCGCCTCGACCTGAATTTATACATGTATTCATACGCATGCATTTACCCTTGCGTACAATATATATATATATACATTGACGGAAAATAAGATTGCATCACCCTGACTATGTGTTTCTATTTACTCAAGATTAAACGTACATGTAATATAGCTGGATTACATTAAATGATCACACATACAAATCGATACGTGCACAGGTTCCAACGTAAGGGGTGTATCAACAGTACTCATTCCTCATATTAACACGCGGTATATCATCCTTGGGTATTAACACAGGCCTGTACGCTCGCATGCATACGATCGTACAGATGACGATACTATCCTGCGATACATTAGTCCACACCTCTTGCACCTGTTGATGGACTTCTGTAAGAGTTGTAGGTGGAACAAGGCAGGCATCGTCTCATCTTATCCAACGTTGATAGGAGACAGGTCTGGCGATCAGGGAGGTTCTCGAACACCTTGCACTGCATGTTGAGTAGCACGGGTATCGTGTGGGCGGGCATTATCCTGCTGGAACAGCACATCGCCTTCATGTTGCAGTAATGTTAGCAGACCAGGTTGAACAATGTTCGGGACTGGCGATGGTCAAGGTTCCCTCCACAAACACCAAAGG
>VCCN01007125.1:3196876-3207202 GCA_006491835.1 Architeuthis dux | reverse complement strand
ATTTTAGACAAAAATCCGGACATATTTAATAACCGGAAAGGCATTCAATTGTACATAGATTTAAAGATAAGATAAAGAACATTGAGAGGGGAACAAACATGAAAACATAACGATCTATCTAAAAAGGCTGGCATAGTTAGGAAGAGATTTTCTATCAGAATGAAAACTTAGGGTGGATCGCCTCGAACTGATACAGAAAATATAGATGTGACCTAGCGTGTATAAGCAATTGTTGCTACTTTTAGACGGAGAGAAGAATTATTGAATTGATAATAACTGTAGTTATGTTCTTTTCTGACATAGCAAAATGAATTACCGGTAATCGTGGATTCTGTAGAAAAGTGGAAAGAGATATATTATCCACATGGGGAGCACAGGGTTACCTCCGTATTGGCGGGTGGGGATGTATGCACACTTAATATATTCGCTGGAACCTTTGTGGGTTAGAACTACGGTTTTGGCTCTCGGGGCAACATTCGTATACCGGAAAGAATATGATTTTGCCGAAAGCATGTAATGATAGTAAAAGTAAATTTATTTTAGTTCTCTCGTCTAGAAAAGAAGATGACATGACTACGCGTACTGGAAATCACAGTATAGAAAAAAATCACACCTTAGTGAGGAATTAATTAATTGTCTGGAATAGATCACCAAAAATACCCGGTATTTAACGTCCATGGTATGAAGGCATCCATACTGGGCAACAGGAATTAATTCAAAAGAGTGTAGAAAAAGAAGAACCATGGTAGTGGTAGTGAGATAGTGAGCAAAGACGGAGTAAACATGCTGAAAAAAGGAACGTATGCTTGAAATCGCATACGGGCTTCATTCTAGAAATATCTAAGAATGGGCAAAAATTGATGTTGTCGTGGCTTCTTATAGAAGGCCGTTACCGGAACTGGTCACGAGAAAATGAGACTATATTTACTTTTGTATTTCTAGCTAGTCAGGCAGTACTTATTCTAGTCTGGTACTTAATTCCCTGATTTGGTATACATCACTAACACATGGGAAAGGGGTTGCTACACTATAATTAAAGAATACTCACAAACTAGAAGGAATATAATAACTCATTCGGCAAAGACGAAAGGTCATTTACAAAACAGGGTTCGATAATCTGAATTGGAAATTGACTAAGGATTTCACTTTTTAGTCTTATAATATTTTGTTTATCTGCATATCTGCAAGATATGTTTGGTAATAAAGAAGTTTCGGAACACATTATACTTTGGTTCAATACCACGAATGGGAAATGTGTTAGATGTCCTTTTTAATTCTTTCAGACGAAGTCTTTTACTCAGTGTATACAGTGGGTTCAGACACATTTCCTCGTTTTAGAAGCTTTTAACAACATTTTGACCGTATACACCCTGGCCTTACCTGGGTGTCCGTTGCGTTCTGGAATGTGCTGGAAACTTGTTTAGAGAGAGCATGTGTATCCCATCTCAGTCACGCTTAGTCTGCTACTAGCGTTTGTGTGTTCTTGGTATTGTCTTCTTCTTACTTCTTACACTGATCTCGTGATCTGCCAATGGACCCATTGAACGTACACGCACTCTCGATTCATACATATGGAATCCCAAGTTCATTGTTTGTTTCCCCCTGATTAATGGCACATACAGGCTATCAATCGCTGTGCTCAGTCTGCTTACTGGGGTATCTGAGTCTAGTATGTGTGCAGATTCCTTCAACCTTCTTCTTGGGATTGTCTTCTTCTTACTTCTTACGCTGATCCCGTGATCTGCCAATGGACCCATTGAACGTACGCGCACTCTCGATTCATACATATGGAATACCAAGTACATTGTTTGTTTCCCCCCTGATTAATGGCTCACACAGGCTATCAATCGCTGTGCTCGGTCTGCTTACTGGGGTATCTGAGTCTAGTATGTGTGCAGATTCCTTCAACCTTCTTCTTGGGATTATCTTATTCTTACTTCTTACGCTGATCCCGTGATCTGCCAATGGACCCATTGAACGTACATGCACTCTCGATTCATACATATGGAATCCCAAGTCCATTGTTTGTTTCCCCCTGATTAATGGCTATGCCCGGTCTGCTTACTGGGGTATCTGAGTATAGTGTGTGTGTAGATTCCTTCAACCTTCTTATTTTCCAATGCGGCTCCCTGAATATTATTTTGACATCATTCCAAAATGTGTGACGTGACACTCTCCTTTCACGCATGATCAGCTATACCTGGTCTTAAAGTGCCTCTGATGATTACATCCTTTCAGTGTTCCTTCAGCGAGGTGCCTTTTTTTCTGAATGTTTAGCATTATCAGGTAAATATAACATGAATAACACCACGAAATAGAATCCTCCTTTATCATATATGTTGAAAGATGTTGATATCATTTTCATGGTATATATTTCCTAAAGATAATTATTTACGTGGTTCTTGCAATGAGCTCGCTTGTTGCAAAGAAATAGTGTTAATACTGGCTTACTTAGGAGATCATGTTGTTCACATGTGTTTCCGTTTTACCTTATTCTTTCAACCATCAAATTCAAGTCTAATGATAATACCATATACTTAAATCGTTCTCATGGTTTATTTTGCATATACGATATCATTATACATATAATAACCATATTCTGACAGTAAAGCCTGCATTACTTCCTGACTATCGACAATCACTTTCTTCTTAATTATTAAGTCTCTATAGTAAAAGCATTTGAGACGCATTTAGATTCTAGAATAACCCTATTATGTATGTAAGGCTTGCATTACTTCCTGACACACTGATAATGCCTTCCATCGTGATTGGCAAAGTACTAAATTCAGATTCGGTGCTAAAACCTACTAAGATAGATTTTAGGTAAAAGCTCTAGTTCCTGGTCAACATATACTCCCTATAATCATAAATATTTAGTTTGTACGGAAGAATAGTCAAAATAATAGGGGGAGTCGTACAGTATCTGTAAAGTCGGTGATAAGCTATTTGTCAAGCCAGGAACCCAATTGTGTATCCAGGTTTCAAATGACGTGGTACAATATATGTAATTATTAACGTGAATGAAAGCTTTTAAAATGTATTTTAATAATAGGGACTACCCATGATATCATGGGGTACATAAACAACAAGTTATCAGTTGTTCTCAGAATTGTCTCTTTATAATTAATGTTACGAACCCAAACCCACCGTTAAGGAGGAGCAGCTGATATAACTGTTCAGATTATTTTGTTATCCCTCCGTTAGATGAGAGACCAGGCTAAATTATTTACATATCCGTTCGATCTCTTTTCAAGGATGTCTACGTTATCAGTAAATCAATATAAATAACTTGGAAGTATATTTTCAAGTCAGACACACTTATCAATACAGATTTTCAAACTGGTTAAAATAAACTATGCAGACGAGTCGAAAATATGTTTTCTGAAGTTTTTAGATTTTTTCCCAGGGTGATAAGCGTAATGATAAAAACATAATTATATGCAGTTAGATAGATCTATTACAAGTCAATATTTCCGTTACTCAGCAATATTTAGAAAATAAGATCATACTAAACGTTGCTAGGCGTTCATTTGAAATCACTTGGAACATATGAGAACGAAATAGGTTTTGAATAATAACTTGTTCTAAATGATCCTACAAGGTGATCAGAGAAACAGAGAGTTAGTGAACGCTTTTCTATCACTCACAACAACTTGCATGAACGTATCTTGATTGTTCTGATCCACGATGCTTATCAACTTCTTATGAAATTAACGGATCCCGGGAAATACAATCACATATACAAACTGCAAAGATGATGACATTGGAAATCTTGGACGCCATCTTGAAAACTACACCTTTCCCTTAGTGAGACTGTGTTAGACCGTTGATATGTTATTGAGCACACTAGATATTACGAAACACCGTCGGGAGAACCTATCTCGGATGGATAACGAACGAGTAATGAGCATTTCAAGGATGTGAAAGCCATTTTGGACGTAATCTTGAAAGTTAAATTTTTCCAGTGATCAGACTGTGGTAGACTTCTAGCATGTCATTGAGCACACCTGATACTACAAACATAATTTAAGAAACCTTTTGTTGCGATCTTCTGCGGGTATAGGGTGGGTTCTGCCAAGAATGCAGCCAACTGATTTGGCTGTCAACGTTGACGCCATCTTGAAATCTATGCCTTTCCATTAGTCAGGATCTTGGACAAGATTCCCTGCAAAAGCAGCCTGAGAGACACTTCGTTTGGATAGTGATTTGTAAGGGAAGGAATGAATCGCACCGCGGTTTCAATGATCGGATGTTTCTCTGATTCTTCGCCCAGTGTGTCTGTAAAGTATGTTCACTCATTGTCAAAAAAGGAACATTGATCTTATACTGTTCATTCGATTTTCAGATACGGTACAGATTTCCAAATGGTTCGGAATTTGTATTCGTTAAAAATACATTCATTTTATCTCGTAAATGTGAAATTGTCAACAGTTCTTGTAATTGTAATCACTTCACTATAATTTAAATATGCTAATTGGATTGCTACATCCCCAAAACATGGGGTCAGGCATCCAAAATACTTGTCTGGAATAAATAATGAATGAGTAATCGGCATTTAGCAGCTATCTTGGACACCATCTTGACATGTATATCTTCCCAGTGTCCATACTTTTGATATGCCATTAAGCACAACTGATACTACAGGAAAACCGTTGGAAAAACCTGTTTAGAATGAATTATAAACGGTTAATAGGAATTTCAAGATTTGGCTGCCCTCTTGGACACCATCTTGAAGATTATAGCTTTCCAGTGGTCAGACTGTGGTAGACCTTTAATATGTCATTAATCACACCTGATACTACAAAAACCGTTCAGATGTTTTTTATTGTTTACTGCTTCAAGCATTGTAAATATCTGTAATTAATTTTGGGTCGAATCATAACGAGACAAATATAGATTGTTTCCCAGTTCTTAAGATGCAAATCTTGTCTTCGGAAATGACTGAAATGCAAGCCAAGACGATGAGGTAAGCCCCCGATTATCCTAATGTTTTGGTAATAATATTGGCAATTTAAATTCAAGCCAATATATGATTATTGAGTATTTGGCATTGTCTTCTCTTATGCAATATTCATTTCAATTAATAAATAGATTTGTTTCAAAATAATCACGCATCATAACTAAGCCTCGAAATCATTTTATTCAGACGCGTATTTAACAGCGAATCGGATGTTTGATCGATTACATAATTGGGCTTTTTTCTCCTTGAGACAATGGTCGCTTTTCGAGTCCAGTAAAAGACAGGAATTTGAATGCTGTTTTTCAATGTAAGCAGGCTCACTCGGCTCGGAAGCTTAGTGCAACACAATGTTCTCGAGAACATTCCCTCCATTAGGTCATGTGTGCTTCATAGATAAACTTGGTAAATCTTATTACACAGAAAATGGGTAGTTTTTCGGGTTTGAAATGATCTTCTTGAAATCTACAAGTAGCAATGATTGCACAATGCTTGTCAGATAAATATTTACTCACAAAGTTTGTGACTAGGTCATTAAATATTTACTTAGATCTTAAACATATTACTCTTAGCTATACAATAAAAATAAATTATTTCCCTATGTTTAATCCTATTTTTAACGAAACATTTAAAACAAATGTTTTCTTTTAAATAACGATTTGTTGAACATTTTTTTAAGTTAAACCCAACATTCTCATCTGACAGACTTTCTCAACCTGCTTTTCTATCCCTCATCTCTATTCTCTAAGAAAAGTGTGAATCAACAATATTTCTGATTGGTTTTACCAGAGCTCGTTTCACTCAGTAAACATAACTTCTTCGAATATGTACCGTTTTATGTAGACGTACATGATGCCATTTTGTTTCTTCACTATTATGCTATGTTCCCACAGGTCGCCATGTTTGTGTAGACATGTGGGATCTCATTTCCTTTCTTGATAACCTGTTTTTCTTTCCTCACCGGACCTGTTCAGGCTGTTGCAGAAGTGTTATCTAACAGACAATACATTAACCCTATTTTATGTATCGACACATTATGTTTCGCCTAGAACGATTCAGAAGACTGGGTTTCACTCGTTGAAGTTCGCTGATTCATGGATACTTCTTAGGCTCCAATTATCCTGGTACACGGTCAAGTTCGATAACCTATATGAACACTATGTGCCCGAGAATATAGACAACACTCGGAGTACTTATCCGTCAAATACTGCCAACGGGTTTCATGAAAAAAGATTGTAACGGTAGTTTTGATATCACTTAATGAATAATATAGCAGTATGCAACATGCACTTGTAACTTAGTTAATGGTAAAACACTGGTGATATAGGTGTTTGAATATGTTTGGAGCATAAGGCGTGGAGTTTGCAGAATAATGTAACGGTGCCTAGTATTCTTCATTGTACTTCCCACTAGGCAGATATTGAGGAGGAGCGCGGTGGCCGAGAGGGTAACGGCGTGCGGAATGGACTGGGTGTGCCGAGTTCAAACTTCACCTCTATTGTGTTCCATTCAATCCAGCCCCCCCCACCCTCAGCTATGGGTGAAGTGAGTGACGCCAATTTGGATTTGTGTCGCCTCTAAGTATAATTCACATATCGCAAATGGACAGAGTAAGTAGTAAGTAGTAATGGGATATGCGGAGCCCAAACGTTTGAAGCCATACACAGCGTAAGGGTACTACTCTATGTTTTAGGTTGATATTTCCCTGATATAGACACTTTTCTAGCATTCATTAAATTAATGTATTTCTTAACTCTGACACTACAGCTCATAGACATGCTATTTCTTGCATACAACTATGTACACGTGTTCAAATAACCCTGAGATACTGAAAGGTTACAGGCATGCTATTCCTCTTACATACAACTATTTACACGTGTTAAAATAACCCTGAGATACTGACAGGTTACAGGCATGCTATTCCTCTTACATACAACTATTTACACGTGTTCAAATAACCCTGAGATACTGACAGGTTACAGACATGCTATTCCTCTTACATACAACTATTTACACGTGTTCAAATAACCCTGTGATACTGACATGTTACAGGCATGTTATTCCTCTTACATACAACTATTTACACGTGTTCAAATAACCCTGAGATACTGACAGGTTACAGGTATGCTATTCCTCTTACATACAACTATTCAAATACAGTTGTTCACATACAATGTATTCTCAATATTAAACATAGTTCCTAAGCAAGCAGCCGGTGTTCGATACCAGGTATAGATGAGGTTTATCATCATCATAGGGTGGATCAATAACTCTGTAACCTGACACCATTTTTAGCTGACAATTGATCCGAAACCTTCCCTGGATAATGCATAATCTGTTTGATTAATATTCATAGATATCCATGGAGAGCTTCTGGAGATATCATGTGAACAGACATGAGCGTATACATAAATATATGGAAAAAGTGGAACATATCTCTCAATCAGAAAACAATTCCTGGATCAGCCCCACTCTTCTTTACCCCATTTTCCACCCTCCCACTGAATTGCAACGACATCCATTCAGTACATTTGGAGATATCATGTGAACAGCCAGACAGACGGGAAGAAGGTAAGACAGAAGGAAAGACGGAAAGACGCGACCGAATACAGAAGTAATACCAGACCTGATGCACATGTCCTTGTTGCAGCGGAGTCGGTGACCAGGCAGGTTCATGACCACAACATGCCCCACCGAACAAGAGGGTGACATGAGAGAGATACATATCAAATACGGGGAATATACCATATCTTCCGGGTGGAGACCTGGGAGGGGAAATGTAAATTACACAGAACTTCTCCGTTTTGAGAGAAAATAAAACAACAGAGTCCATCTGCTATCTACTAAAATCGATTCATTTATTTCTGGAATCGCTTCTCGGATGCAACGATGGTTCGAATTCCAACACTTCAACAAAGTGCACATTTCCTCGAATAGAAAATACTCTCAATAACTATCAATGTAATCTACGGGACCCACTATCATAGTCGTTGGCTGTCTGCCTCCCTTCTCTGACTTTAACGTCTAACCACCTCTCTCTCTGTCTATCTCCCCATGTCCGGCGGGGCAGACAAAACCAGGTCTGCTTTTGGTCAAGATTCCTTGCCGACTACCGCAGCCCAACCCGACGTATCTTACCGCCAACAGAATCAGACTATTTGCTTAACGGTTCGGCCAATCATTGACGAGAGATTTAAAAAAATTCCCGTGGAAGTGCGTTTGATTGGTTTAATACATTTTCATCTAACCCTGCTTGCTTGCAAGATTATTCCTTCCTGTATTAATTCACACAAGTATTTGGTAGATATTTGAAGAGATTTCAAGAACGAATAGGTCATGAATGAAACTAGTTAAGAGTAAGATAGACAGATATCGACCAGCCTTCTTTCCACTCCCCCAAAACGGACTTGTGTCAAATTGTATGTATTTTTGTATATAGAATACAAACAAACGTGTTGCCTGGTGAAGCTCTATCACTGTTGTATGTGAATGTGGATATCATTCGATTTGGAATCTTTTCTAGAAAGCAATTGAACCGACATGATATGTTCTTTCTTTCTTCCTTCTTTCTCCCTTCCTTTTGTTCTTGCTTCCTTTCCTTTCTTTCTAACTGTCCCGTAAACAAAGATCGTAAATAGATAAGATGTAAATATAGCCAGACATTGTTGTTGTGATGATGGTGCCGACCACCATTGTGGCAATATTAACCCTTTTAACACTTACCCCAAAATACCACAGCCATAAATCGAAACCAATCCCCAACTGAAGACGGAACAAGTTAAGACGTTGACCGACGGTGTAATCCTATTATTGTATTCATTCATTTCTTGTCACTCGCAGCCAGGCCAACTAGTGTGTTGTTGTTGTTGTCGCTGTTGTTGTGATGATGCTACCGACCATCATTGTGGCAATAGTAACCCTTTTAACACTTACCCCAAAATATCACAGCCATAAATCGAAACCAATCCCCAACTGAAGACGGAACAAGTTAGGACGTTGACCGATGGTATAATCCTATTATTTTATTCATTCATTTCCTGTCACTCGCAGCCAGGCCAGACATTTCTTTGCTGTTGTTGTTGTGATGATGGTGCCGATCATCATTGTGACAATATTAACCATTTTAACACTTACACCAGAATATCGCAGCCATAAACAGAAAACAATTCCCAGCTGAAGACGGCCCCAAAACAAATAAGATACATAACAAACTAATTTAGGCACTTAAAGGTATCGATTTCAAAATAGAAACAACATCGAGCATAAACATTGTAGATTTCTTAGACGGAACTTTAAATTTAAATAACGATACATATAAACCTTTCCTTAAACATAACCAAACACTATTATATATACATTTATATTCAAATCACCCAAAATGCATAATACATTATTATTGGAAATTAACAGATGATGGCCTAGACCCAATTGTAAAATGGTCAATACTAACACACACTAAACCTCCCTTAATTTGCAACGATTTATGCTAAATTATTATATTTGATAATTCAAATTTCCGTTCGTGCCGACATTTGGATATTACTTCATTGCTATTATTTAAGATGTTTTCTTTATCTAGATGCGTTAGATTTTTTAAATTTTCCTCGTTGCAAATTAAGAATCTATCATAGCCTTGGGGGGGGGTGGTAGTGTGTGTTAGTATTGACCATTTTACAATTGGGCCTAAGCCATCTTCTGTTAATTTAAAATAATGTTTGGATACATTTGTATTGTTTTTATAGTTTGGATTAGAGAAAGATAGTGTATGGTTATTGTATCTTGTTTTCCATATAATATGTTTTTGAGTTTGGTTTTTCAATATTATAAATGTCTGCTTCATATATTATATTTGTGTAGGTGTGGTTAGACAATGTGGAGAAGACAGATTGAGAAGAGCGTGTTACGTCCCAAAGATATTTATTATCATGAAGATATGTTTGAAACATAACGCTTTTCTCAGTCTTTCTTTTCCACATTGTCTAATCACATCTACCATTCCGGCGGATTCCCTTACATCCACACAACAAACATATTATATTCCCTGTTAAATAGTTATTTCCTAAAGAACATTCCAAAATGTATATTTATAAATTTAAAATGGGGGTGGTGGGGTTAAACCAAATAATGTTTCTTTTTCTTTGACTGTTTTTAGGCTTTTTGTTGTTTTCATGAAATTCTAATTTTTCGCGCAAAGGGGCGCATACTCTAGTAGCTAGCCCTGGCATCTACAAGGAGAAGGAACCCCTACTAAATCTACGGCATATGGTCTCTGCTCCAATCCGGTGGTCCATTAGGTCGCAACACCTTGGTTTAAAGGGTGGGGTTCCCCTGGGCAAGTCGCAGCTCACCTTAAAATTCCACTGTTCAGG
>VCCN01007125.1:3116397-3129672 GCA_006491835.1 Architeuthis dux | reverse complement strand
AGTGTAGTGTAAAAGATTTGAAAGTTCTGACTCCTTGACTGAGCTGCTTAGGCAGAATTTGGTCTCAATGTATTGAGTTCTGTGTTCTTTCACATATTTCCCAACTTTCTCTGAGCAGACACCAGTAAATCCTGGCAATCGGTATTTACGAATTACAAGTTTACAATTCAACATAAGTAATCAAGGCGAAATGATAGACCATTTCTGCTGCAAGATTCTATCTGTATATAATTAAATCTTACTTAAAGTTGAAAGCTATTTCATTGACAACTACAAAGCCATCAGAGAGCACATACATTTGCCAACGCCATCCTCACTAATAAGTTAATGAAATTCGCTTAATATGTACCTACGATACAAAGGAAGTGACTGTACCAATTTCCTGGATCTGCTCTGTAATTACATCAATTCTATCTTAGCCCATGGCCTACTCTTCCACAAAATGTCATTGCTTTTCATTGAGAACCTTTGGAGATAGTGCGTGGAAAAATTGAATACATACATGTATGAAAACACATTAAAAAAAACATCACTCCCCCCCAAATATATAGATATTTCTTCCTTACTCACAATCATACCCTTTGAAAACATTTCATTGAGATTCATTGTGAACCATTTGAGGTAATCTGGATATACATAAAGCTACGATGCAGAGGGAGGTCACTGTAATACATTCCTGGATCGACCCGAACATTTTATCACTTCCTGGGTACCCATCCTTTCCCAAAATATCATTGGAATTTATAGTATTGGAGATAGTGTGTGGACAGACAGACAGCCACGAGTTAATACATATATGAGTGGGCGCGTATGAAAAGTTCCCAGCGAACCATTTTAAAAAGGTTGGAATTGTTCATCAGACTGAGTATTGTAGCTCTAAAAACAACGAAATATTCACTTTAAAGATGGTTCGTTGGGCACTTATCAGGCGCGGTCCCTTCGTTGGTAGAGGTACACAAAGTAGGAGTAAAAGAACAAACTGGTCCGAGAGAATGATTGTATGGTAAGAAAATGGTAGGACATTTATTTTACAGTTTAATAAAAACATAAATAAATGCGATGATCGAACTTGAAGAAATATACAATTCAAAATAAAATAAATGGAAATATTTGGTCAGATTCAGATTTTCTTTATAGTTATATACTACAAACAACGTCTGAATCTGACCCAAACTTCAATACGTTCTTCTTTAGCCTATGGCCAACAGTTCCTCAAAATGACATTGCAATTCATACATAACCTTTGGAGATATTATATTGACAAACGGACGGACGGACGGACAAACATACAGCGGTGAATGCATATACCTCTCCCAACTTCATTGGCAGAGGTAAACAAGCGAAGAGATGGTCTGGTTTGTGGCTGATATAGTTATAAAGTCAGTGTTCGAGCCTTGGCATTACGGCAGGATCTCAATTGCAGGTTTTCGAGGCTAGCAAGTTCTCGCAATTTGGAAGATTAGCGTAACGCTATCCTCTTACCTAGTAAATACAAGATCTAGTGAGGTGTGTATGGTATCTTTAGCTAATAGAATCTATTCCAAATATTTACGTGTTAAATTTTCATTATTTTTCTAGATTTAAGATTGTTCAGATAGGCCTAACACCTTTGCCACTGATCAAACTGAGCCTCTTTCCTTCAAAGCAGTATTTCACCGCTCTAACTTCTGATAATAGATGTCGTAATTGTAACATTCGCTGATAGCAACTCACAGTGGACCACACTTTCCTTGTTCGCCTTCACTAAGCCATTGTCTGCGTCACTTTATATTCTTGTAAACTATCCATTGTTCATTATCACTGACTAACCTGTCTAAAATAGTCAAGTGGGTGCATGAGAGTACAGATAAGTGAAATGTCTACACCTGCCTTTCGGATAACTTCTGCCAAATCATGGGGAAGCCATTTTCCAAGTTTAGGCACTTTTCCAAGATGTTGCAGATGAAAAAAAGAAAGCTTTTATCGAGGAATAGATTGTTCTATTCATTATTCAATAAATAATGATAGTTCTCCTGACAATGACAGCTTAACATAGGTAAAATGCTTTAGAGAAATCGAAATAGATATCTTTTTTAGAAAATCTTCGTTCAGCATTGAGAATCGACATGGAAATGTGTGAGCATAATGGAAAATAATATCAAATGTGACCTTTCAACCATATAGGGCAAAATGCTGTCCATACGGTGTAATTATTATAATCGTAGAAGATGGCAGTAAGAGTTGTGATAAATTTCCATTCACCACATTTATTACAGTCTGCCAGTGCTTTGGTTTAAAGATATCAGTTAATAGCCAGAGGGTTTTCTTTTCTTCTCTCTCCCCAGGGTCAATTCCTCTTTTCACAGGGTCAAAATCAGGCAATTAATTCAGTCCCCGCAACGCAGACTCAAAGATGTGTTTTATGATTTCAATTGGGTTAGCACTTAATGGCACAGGGTTAAATTATTCTATCCATTAGAAATATCGATGGATGTCTGCCCAAATGGAACATTGTGAAAAACGGGAAAAAATAATTTCCTATTCTGGCTATAATTGAATTATACACTTTGTCAGAACCATCATTGACATTAGTATTGTTTTTGCCCTTGGGAAAGACATGACTCCATCCCCCCATCCCAACACTTTATGGGCCAGGGTGAAAGGGCAAGTCCCAGCACCCCACATGTCTTACTGTGAAGAATGTAAATAATTATTTTTCTATTCTGCTTATAATTGAATTAGACATTGTGTCGGAATCACCATCGACATTATTATTGTATTTGTTATTTTTATCTTTGTAGTTGTGTTTCTTCTTTATCACTAAACGCTTTTCAGATTCCAATAGCACTCTGAGGTCCATGTCGGTCTCTCTTTAAATTTGTGTCAGGTACCTAGACACAGGGTGCAAGTGGCCAAGCAGTTGACGGCATGGAGAACAGGATTGATGAGCTGAGTTCAAAGTCCAGTTGAGAGAGTTTGCGTTCACTTGGAAACGAATGCCGATAAAGTGACTTAGACAAGTGGTTATAATTGAAATGTAGGGGATATGACATACTTACCTGGCCCAGGATTCGTCCTAGTGCTGGAAAAGGTTCTGAAAAAACATTGCTTGGGATTCGTCCCGTGACCATAGTCCAGCGAGCCCAGGATTCGTCCTGTGATCAAAGTTCAGCATGCCCATGATTCGTTCTGTGACAATGTCGAGCCTACCCGTATGTCCTCGTGGAATTAGTCGCGGGGGCCGGGAGAGATTTAGAACTTTAGAACCGTGTGTCAAATTTGCCCTCGTGGGGAGGCAGATAAACAAATAAAGAAATACCCATCGACTCACTTCACTCATCTTCACACTTCATCGGCGGAAAGGAAGGTGAGAGTAAATCAGCTCTTCGTAGGAATGAACATAAAGCGCCAGTCGACCTAGTCCAGACGGGAGACACATACACGTGGTCGATTCGTCGCAGCTGCTTTCATGGAATCCGGGACGGAAGGACAAGTCATTAAAACAACATCTTGTCAAAAAAAGGAAGAAAACCATAAAGTGAATCTGATCTCTTCAAAGGAGGAGCAATTAGATAAGTGTTTTCTGTAGCTCGTTTAAGTGTGTGTTTGTCTTTGAATAAATCAACCCCTGTGATGTATTTAGACATACATTAAATAGTTTTACTTTGTATCCTAAACTCACAACCAACGCAGACCTCAACAACCAAACTCGGCGCTCAACAGACGCCAACCCAATACCAACCGTATGTTATGGGGAGTGTGGTGATACTTCGCCCGCTTGTAAAAATAATATTTTTGAAAAATCAGGTTTTAGCAGTAGTGTAATTGTGTTGATGGTAAAATGTAGCCTTATCATTTAGCTCTTCAGGCAGATATATCAAATCCTTAGCTCCTTTTAATTTTAAGCTAAAGTTAACACAACACAAGTGTGTAATTCGGCTGAACTATCCCACCTAGTGGTAATAGTTCGGTCAGAGGGGTAGGATAGTTTAACCGCATGTATTAATTGACATATTCTTGAAAGTAAGTGAGTGGGATTGGCTAAAATCATAAATTTAATCATTTCAAAGTCATCCTAAAGTACAAGGTATAAAGTACAAACATAAACTTCAATCCAAAGGAACCTTTTCATATTTGATAGAAATATAATCTTTGAAAACTGAAATAAGCGTCTTCAGAATTATGAAATTTACTTACAGTCATGTATTTCAGATTTAAAATAAAATAAGCTTAAACCCTCGTTTTATCTAGGCCTATCTATTTCCCTATTTCTTACTGATTGATTATATTGACTTTTCCGACGAACTATCCCACTGCTTGACTGTCCGAACTATCCCCTCACAATATGATAAAATAATACCCTCACAACAGAGTTCTGATCTGGAGAAAGAAGTTCTGGGCTCGCTGCTTTGAAATTCCTCATGTACGATGTAAACAAACTCGGATTTTCTCACGGCACTAGGTCCCATACCTTGTTCAGGATATGCTATGTCCGACCTATCCCACTGTCCGAAGTATCACCGCCCTCCCCTACCTATTAACTACGGATGAGGGCACATTCGTTATTGCTCTTTTATGGCTAACTCAATGAGATTTCCGTTGTATTGTGATTGATGGCAATTCATTTCTATCTGTGAGTCAGGGATCTTACCTTGCAATGGATTACTTGCAATGGATTGTCCTGCACTGGACACTGGTTTTTATCTTGCAGTGGATAACTATTATACTTGCTCCTTTCCACAGTTAATGGGTTAAACACAACGTCTCATTTCCCAGACATTGCCATCCCATTATTCCTTTTTGAACTGATGTAAAATCCAGTGACTGGGATATTCCGATGATACTGGACTGACGGGAAGGGTAAACGAAAGAGGTACTATGTACCAGACAAGAAAACCCTATAAACCAACGGTTGTCTTCTAAGTCTAGACTTGTATTCGTGATTTGTGGCGGTCTTAAATGACAAAAAAAAGATAGAGATTACATTAAAAGCTCTTGCAGTATGTGACCGTCTGAGTCGTTACGCTATTTTTCTATCGTCGACACAGCGGCTCCATTTTTAATACAATGGTCTTGGCCATTAAAGGGGATTAATCAAAGAAGGCGACAGGTCAGTCTGAACGTAGAACGATTTGACAAATACCAAAGTGTGGGAGAGAACCAACGGGGTGAGGACCAGGATGGGGAGAGGACCGTGGTGGGGAGAGGACCAATGTGAGGAGAGGACGAAGGTGGGGAGTGGACCAACTTGGGGAAGAGAAGATCGACTTTACAACGTAAATGAAGAAATGGTGTTACTAAAATAAATTCGCTGTCAGTATCCTCCCCCATGATTCTTTTAGATGTTATTTGACACGCGTTCGATCTTTATTTAGAGTATATAAAGGTTGTTTATCCCTTTCGTATCCAATGTCTCCTGGGCCGTTTTCTGGGGTTGGCTAAATTGTCTGAAGCCAAGAATACCCATAGAGAGCGTCAGTGTTCACTTGCAAACAAGCTAGATGGTAAGGATATCGGACTCGTTAAAGTGATTCTTTTCTAGGTTTCGTATTGGAGTAATACAACTAAACAAATACAGAAACATGCTTCTTTAAGACCTAGCAATAACTTCTCGGTCATATGCATTCTTATAAACCATTTCTTCTCTTTCATAGTTATTACTTTGTTTTGTTTTGTAGTAGTGCTATTATATGAAGCATATGGGCCCAAAGGTTGAAAAACAGCAATAAGTTGTAATTTAATAACAACGATATGTTGAAGGGAATGATTTATTCAGAGGAAATATTTAAGTCATATCAATTCTGGTCCTAAATACTTTACTGAGTTAACCCACACATAGTTAATTGAGGTTAAAACAGGGTTTTAAAAAGAGCAAGCAGTTTTAATTTAATAACTTATATGCGTGGCTAGCAGTTAACTCCGTCTTTGAAAGTAAAGGTTCATTCCAAAAAAAGGAATATCCAATCTAAAAAAGTGTTGGTCCTAAATACTTTACTTAGTTGCCCTACACCTAACCAAGGGCGAGGTTAATAAAATCAAGAAGCTTTAATTTAATCAAATGGATATGGGACTAGCAACTAACTCTTACATTGAAAGGAGAGAGCCATTCAGAAGAATATAACGGTTCTGGCCCTAAATAATCGTCTGCGAGTTTCTTCACACCCAATCATGTAAAATAAATATCCAGAAAACTGGTAAATACAGGGAGGCGGAAAATCCGAAAGTGCAATATCTGATGAATAAGATGGATGGATGTAAATTTCCCAACCAAACAGTAACAACTTATTACTGGTCATCGAATAAACATGTGGTTTAGCCTTATCCTGATGGGATGTTCTCAATTACCCTTGAATAATCCTGGGTGTTTTGGGCAATTGCTACTTTCAACTGGTAAAACAGTGTAATAAGATGAACTTGGAGGCTTTATTTGACTAAAAGAATCAGTTACAATATGGCGTCGTATATCATGAGCTTTTATAATATGGTCACCCAGACCACTTCCGGCCGTATCATATGGTTTCGGTTGTAGGTATGGAAACCCGTACGCAGGTAATACTCGTATTTCGTACATACAGTACTACACGTACTTCGTATTAACAGTACATTCTTCCCATGAAAGCAAAAACACTAGCAGCATCAACAATTTACGGGACTACTCCAACCCTTACCGATTGGGAGGTTTAGTTCCCGTGGGGCCTCCGTTTCATCATCATCCGCATTTTTACATAGTATATCTTTATCCTCCTGTATTGGAACTACCAGTTTTCCTCTATATTGCTCCACAGTAGGAGACGTGGGCATTGTCTGGACTTCCGGACAAGGTGCCAATTCACGAACAGACACAGTAGACTCCCGTCCATCTGGGTACCTGATGTTTGCATAAGTTGGATTACTGTAAAAGAGTACACCTTGATCTACAAATGGTTCGTTTTAAGGAATGCCCTTAGTAGTACGGGACCAGGGGTCATTGGCCAGAAGGACAGTGCATTTCCATGGGATGAACGCCGTTGGAATGCAAAGAAACGTTTATAGGATGTAGTATTTGTACACAATAATGATCTTTGAGAGTGTATTACCCCAAGAAGCACGAGTTCCCAATGCTTCTCGGGCAGGTTACGTGATCTAAAGGCCAAACGAACCACCTTCCATACGATGCCATTGAACCTCTGTGCGTTCCCGGTCGGGTGATACGAGCTGGTATTATTAGTGGCAACCCCCTTCTGGGAGAGATAATCTTTCAGGTCCTTAGACTTGCCTTGATCAGAATGTATGTAATTTGGCAGTCCGCCTACGCTACATAGCAGATCTAGACACTGTTGTCGTATACATACTAGGACATGGAAACACAAAAGGGAAACGCAAGTATTCATCAGCTATAGTGAGTAACTACGTATTACGCGAAACAGTAGGCAGATGTCCCTTGAAGTCAATACTAAGGTATGCCGTAGGTGTTGCTGCTGTGATAAGAGTCCTTTCCGATAAGTGACGCTTTAGTTCAGCGCTGACTCTGCCAAAAACATAAGTCTCCTTTGCATCTTCCGTGGAAAGGGGTAACTTTCTTGCTCTAACAAAATGCATAAATCGAGTTATCCCCGGATGACATAATCCGTTGTGGGTGTCAGCAAATGTGGAGGTAGTAACAGCTGAACCGGTGTATGCTCGGGAAAAAGTGTCAGGGACCACTTCTCCTTACCAGGGCGATGTACCATTGTATAGCTAAATGTTGCCAGTCCCAGTCTCCATTCCTGTTTTTTTTGTATTCTTGATTTTGGTACGACTTCTACTATTAAACACCTCTGGTCGGTAATCATGGTAAAGTGGCGTTGTGCCAAATAGTGGCTGCATTTAAGCTCTGTCCCAATAATAGCAGTCGCCTCCTTCTCTACAATACGGTGGTTTAGCTCGCTGCTTTGTAGCGTCCTTGATATGAACGCCACAGACGTCCTCCTTGGTTGAGGACGGCGGACATTGTATCCACCGAGTGCAAGGTAGCTTCTTCCAGCTCTCAGTTTAGTAGGTTGAAGGCTTCCAGTGCCTTCCCCTCCAATGGGAATTTATTCGCGTTTATTAGTGGTCGGATTCTCTCAGGGAACTCACGGATCCACTTTGCGTAATACGCGAACATCCCAAGTGCCCTTCTTTCAGGTGGAGGAAGCTCTTTCAACTGGCGAAGCCTCTCGGAATCAGGCTTAATGACGCCATTCCCAACACAGTAGCCCAGCACGTTGATAGAGCGCACTGACTCCACAGTTTTCGATTGGGCAAGTGTCAGTTTTCTCCGACCGATGGCCTCCAGGAGTTTATTCACATTAGGTCATGCCCTTCTTGCGTATGTCCTGCAATAATTATATTGTCAAGATACGCGAAAGCGCCGTGCAACCTTTCTTCTCTCTCTATTCGGTCCATAGCCCGCTGCAAGGCAGCTACCCCGTTCGTGACTCCAAACGGAATCATGCAGAACTGATACAACCAGCCAATGGGCTTCAAAGAATGTGTACCTTTTATCAGACTCCTTTAGCGGCACCTGGTGGTAGGCACTTTTAAGGTCAAATGTGGAGAACACTCTGTATTTTGCCAGGTCGCTCACCATCTCTTCTATTCTTGGCAAGGTGTAAGCGTCTAGTTCGGTACATTGATTGACTGTATGTGAGTAATCTACACACATCTACTTCCTATGTCGGTGGGTAGATTCCTTCACTATAACTACTTGGGCTCGTCATGGTGGGATGTTTGCTTCAATTATGCCTTCCGAGAGTAAATGATGAATTTCCGTTTCAATGCCTGATCATCCTTGCTAAAACGCCTTGATTTGGGAGCAAAAAAGCAAAAAAGGACGGCTATTCTATTTCTGCTGCGGCGAGTATCAGGTCAGAACATATATCCATCATAACGCCAGTGTGTGGCAACGTGTGACTGGTTATTAAGGCCAAGGGTTAGGTTCACAACAACATAGCATTTGGAACTAGTATGTAAGGTTCTCTGGGCGAGAGTAATATCTTTACTGGAAGAGTGAACCTTTAGTTTTAGTTCCCGCACAACTGTTTCGCTAAGGTAACTATCAGTGCTGCAAGTGCACCTAACATATTTCCATTCACAGTCAGTCACAGGTGTTGCGGTCTGAACGATTCCCTGTGGTACATTGTTAACTCGTACTCCTGTTGGCAGCCAAATGTGGTCAGTACTTGAGAGATGACCACTGTCGCCATTGAACTTGATGAAGTATTAGGCTTGCACACGCGCGAATAATCTCCCTTCTTGGAACATTTATTGCAAGTAGCCTCACAGGCTGGACAGCTATCCCGTGAATGGTAGGAGAAACCACAGAAGAAATATTATGTCTCGTGTTGGCAGCCACAACTATTCCATTAAGAGCAACTGGAGTGTTACATGAATCCTTTTCACATATCTGTGGTGATCCAGGGTTCACTACTGAAGCCATGTGGGACTCCGTAGTTGCGTATATATCGTTATTGCGCTGAGCAATGTCTAACGCGGAGGCCTGGTTGTAAGCCGTTTGTAGGTCCAAAGTGTTGTTCTCTAGGAGGCGCTGTTGTATCTCAGGCGAGGCCATGCCAACAATGAACGCACACTCCTCAGCACTATGGTCCCAAAAGTTTCAGTTTCTCTTCAACATCTCCAACTCCCTGAAAAACGCCTGCCTTCTGTCGCCCGGTAGCTATTAGATGGCTCGCAAACACATCATTGGGGGGGGGGGTTAATAAATAAGCTGTCTACTTTCAAGATGGCAGCGTCGGAATTAGCACATCCTTCAATATATTCGTAAACAGCCAAGCTCACGCAGCTTAACAGAGCTCGGTATTCTGTCATGGTAATCCTCAAAGTAGTTCAGGAACATGGTCCGCCAATATCAGTAATCCCTGGCGGATGTTGGTAAAATGGGGTCAATGGCCAAGCACTTTGGTTTTGACGCCGTCTTCATTTTATATTTAGTTAAATAAATTGTAATAAAACAAACACTGTATAAAGTTAGAGGCTGCAAGCAAAATTTATTTAACTAAAGGAATCAGTTACAATATGGTGTCGTATATCATGAGCTTTTATAATATGGTCACCCAGACCACTTCCGGCCGTATCATAGCATTACGGTTGTAGCTAGTAGGTAACCCATACGATCGTAATACTCGTACTTCATATTAACAGTACATACAGTAATTCACACAATAAACTGACCAGTTAAAACACATAAGAAGAACATTTACAAAGGAATCTGAACAGTTTGTTCATCTTACTTTTCGCCAACCTGTACGAGGAAATTTCATGCAAGATTCTTCATAGATTTTCTAAATACACGACATGATATAATATTGCAAATTCAAAATGCAAATATGTAATAAGAGCATATGCTTCAATATCCAAACAGCTGGAAGATTATGTACTATTTTTTCTATGATATTTCAGATAAAATGATATCATTAGATTTCTTTCTTATATAGCATAATTCAATATATGCAGGTTGTAAACAAATTTGACATAAATGATTTATCAGGAAAACGTCGAAACAACCACGTTATTAAATGAAGAAAATGAAATGGAATACGATAAATCAGATATACGGAACGAAGGGAAATAAATATAAATGTGGCAAAACCATCTTACATCTGTCAGTTTCAAAGATTTCAATTGAATAGAGTGTGTCGACTGATGCAATCTTATTTCCCAAAGGGCGCATACCCCCGCACACACCATTTTCATTAGAAACTGAACAATCAACTTACAGATTGATAATAGCTTATATTACTTTTCATCAGAGACATTGAAACACAATTATAATCTTTTTCATATGTATTTACAAGCCTCATGAATAAAACAACGTGATAGAATATTTTGATTGAACAGGTGTATCAATTTCAAAATAGTACTGTAGACTGTTATTGCAAAACACTCAGGCAAACCACTAATTTGGGATGCCACTTGCAGTGATTCCTTCGCA
This sequence comes from Architeuthis dux, assembly GCA_006491835.1. Taxonomy (NCBI): domain Eukaryota; kingdom Metazoa; phylum Mollusca; class Cephalopoda; order Oegopsida; family Architeuthidae; genus Architeuthis; species Architeuthis dux. The sequence continues at coordinate 3,118,742 of VCCN01007125.1, read as the reverse complement.
AACGGCAATATGATCTCGTCGGCCATTCAGCCAGGTATCATCGCCCGACGGGCGAGGAGCGGAAGACAGCCAAATATCGCTCACTGACCGATAGGTACGAGTTTGTACCTGTAGCGGTTGAAACATCTGGCTTGATACGCCCCAAGGTATTGAAGCTCATTCGAAAAATAGGCTCCATAGCTGCTCAACGCCATGACGAACCGCGCGAGACCAACTGGCTTTTCCAACGTGTGTCGATGGCAGTCGTCCGTGGCAATACGTTCTCCATAATGGCGGCGGGAACAGAGTTGTCCGTTAAAAAATTTATTATTATTATTCAACGGTCGTATTATAAAATTTAAACAACTGTTGAATATTACTAAATAATAAAACGTGAATTAAATAAATAAAACACTCCTATCATGATGACGCCATGATGACGTCATCATGATGACGTCATTAATGTATTGTTGCATCCGAAAAGCCAAAATGTTAACAGAATTGAGCCAGTTATCATCTCCCGACCGGCCGAGGAGCGGAAGACAGCCAAATATCGCTCATTGGACGCCAATTTAAATATGCGAACGACAGCTCGCGACTATGAATCGTTCAACGATTTTTAGTAAACGCCAACGATATATTGAAACGCCTTTCTATTTGGATTTAAAATTACGAAGACTCAATGTTACTACGACAAAAAAATGGGAATTATATATGAATTCTGGATCGGCCCCTAAAATGAATCAATCAATTCTTGGCCTATGACCGAACTTTCCACAAAACGACATTGACATTAATCGAGAACCTTTTGAGATATCCTGTGGATAAGGAGACAGGCAAACATGGGTGAATACATAACAGTTTCGAAGGCAATGCTATGTTAGAAAGTAACCAGTATTATAACCACTCGCTGTGTGTTCCTGTGTACATTTTAATTTGATTTGTGTGAACATTCTTCATGGTTACTGAAATCAATTTGTTTTTCACTAAAATGTAAATAATGGTAGATCATTTTCCAAGTAGCAATGTATACGCTTTTCCATTCCATATAAAAGTCAGATTTCTATTTCCATTTTATTTATTAAGGAATAAATAATTGTCGCCCGAGGAGAATATTAGTACCCTTAACATTCGATTCATATCAATTTCCTGAAATTGCCAAAACCACTCTGCCTGCCTTGCTGATTATTATAGAGTGTTTTGACTTTATTGAACATGTGGCTCCTTACATTGAAATACATAGATGATCAGACTAAAAAGAGTCTGGCTCAAATAAACATGAACTTGGTTACATAGCAGTACCAGACCTACCAAGTCTCCCGCATTTCGCGGGAGACTCCCGAATTGTGTAGCCAAGTGATACACCGTCGCATGTAGTTAATGTGTACGAATCGAAAAGAAATGCCTGTCAAAATTGTTTCCCTCCTATCTGTAGACCTACCAAGCCTACTGCATTTTCTTGATTATCTTAGTTTAAGATTGTTAAGATATGTTTTCAATACACTGAAATAGCTGTTTTAGAGCTTTTGGAATTGAACATCTTCTTCACCACCCGACCAGGGTGGAGTGGGGTCAGTTCTTTTAGGAAATCTCCCACCTGGGAATTTCTAAACCTTGGCTGGTCTGCAGTAACGGCGTAACTTATGCGAAGCTTTAATGTTTGAATAATCCAGTTAGAGTTCCAGTTAGAGTTCAACCCAAAACTTTAGATCCTCGGGGTGCCGTGCTGAGTACTTCTCTTTCATGACATTTCTAAGGACAATGAGAGGTACCGGGTGGTTCCCACCTCCTCCCCAAGTAACATGTTTAGATTTGTGTGAAGACCTTGAAACCGAAGTCAGAATGTTGATACAAACGGCCCGGCTATGAGATATCTTAAGAATGAAACAAAAAATCCAAAGATTATTTACATAGTTAACCATCATATCGTATCACTTTAAAGATGAGAAAGAAAAGCATTCGTTGACAATCTAAAAGCGTGCATAAAAAGAGTTGGCGGGTTGATAAATAGTTTCCGTTCTGCCGAGTTCTGGAAAACAAAGATGTCTGCTTAAAGCACCCATCAGAGAATTAAGATACACATTTGAGAAATACTAAAAGTCGATTTCTGACATTTGACAAATCAATGTCCGCTTATCAGAATCTAACCGGACCAAGATGGGAAACAGAATTGTTTATACAAACACTGATGGCGAAAAAGGGTTTAAAAACGAAAGAGCCAAAATATTACAGATCTCAGGAAGTGCAACTGGCCAGTCGGAACACAGGGTCCTTTTAAGCTGTGAAGATATAAATGGCCGCCATCTGCCATCAACCTGCATCCCTCGCCGTTCGGAAGATCTTTCATGAAGACCAGCCATTTCCAT
>VCCN01007125.1:3058760-3069126 GCA_006491835.1 Architeuthis dux | reverse complement strand
GATAAATAGATAGATAGAGAGACACTACCCATTAAAATATTACTCTTTGAAGCATAGTATTAAACACTTCAGGCTTTTAAATAACATCTTATTAATGGTTAGAGACAATTATTATCTGTAAAATCAGAATTTTACCCAGTTTTCTTCAATCGAAATTCAACAATACTCAAATGTCCTACACTCGCGTTATTAAGGCTCCTTCGGGGATTTAAGAATGCCGTTAAAACGAATGTGTCGTTATAACGGGTAGATTTCATACGAAGGGTATTAATTATGAGAAACCAAAAAGTACTGACAAAGATGGCTTTTTATTACCCTTTCATAGTCTAATTCCCCATTTCATATTTAGGCGGTATCATTTTAAGGGTTTACTAATTTAAGTTTTTAAAATAATGCACAGAAATGTCAATGTGCTGTTGCTGCAGACTAATCTCCGACAATATTCCTATAAGAACAAACATGCCGTTAGAACGCCTGTGTCATTATATAGTGCCATTAGAACGAGTGCTGTTACAACGAGAATGTACTGTATTCTTATATCTGGTTATATTGATGTTTGTTTATCATCAATGGGTATCAATCTATTTTTATTAGTAAGAGGAATCATTTTATATTAGCCGATTAGCCGAAAATGTCAAACCAATTGTGCATTTAGTTGTAAAAGCATATACTTTGGTACACTTATAGCCAAAGGCATTCAAAAAGAAACTGGATATTGGGCCATCGTGAATTCCCAATATGTCGCCATTTCAAAAATGAGAGCCAGTTTAAAAAAGGCTGCCAGTTGTTTTCTTATCAACGACGGATATAATATGACATTGAGGACACAATTCGTTTTTGGAAATTGCCATTTGCATAATACATGCAAGTAATCGAACATTCAAGATGGCTGTCATGGTTGATATGAGAATTGTAAATGCAATAAAGTTGCGTAAATCGATCTGATATGGATGAGCTCGGTGTCAACTCTTCCATTTTTTATGATGCAGAATTCGATTCTGGAACGTTAGAGTTGCACAGAAGCTTCCTTCTATCTCACAATTCAAGACTCAAAATAAGTGATAACAATAACTGCCCAAAGCTAGGGTCTATCGAGTGAAAGTCTATTCAACAGAACCCTTCTTACATTTGCAGGAGACAAGCTTATAGCTTGACTGGCCTGCATCGTGTAGGCATGTCTAGAAGTGTTCATAGAACATCTGAGATGTCTATGACCAGCCCTATCTGAACGGTGAAAGTAGTTCTGGTGAGGATAGTAGCATCTGACCACACACATGACCTCCTTAGTACACTGCTTTCTTAACATCCTCCTCTAGGACAACCCTTGTTGGCGGGATTGACTGCACATTGTGCCTCTTCACAAAAGGCTTCCTCCTTGCCTTGTCTATTTCTGTGTATGTGCTGATTCGGTCATAGAGCATGATAATACACCTCTCGGTGGCGGCCATTAATTCCTGCGGTATCTCATCTGTGAAGAAGATTGTTTCAACGGGACATGTTGAAACTCTGGATAGACAGTCCATACATCACACGCAGTCTTTTTCCGGTCGTTAACAAAGCTATTGATATTATTAAGCTACAATACTTCATCCAATAATAAGAATAACAAATACAATTAGAGATTTATCGGTGGCATTTGTTAGAGACATATGTAAACAGGGGCGCCGGGAGCAATTTCGGGCAGGGGGGGCATGTTTTCAGAAAGGTCATTTTACGACATATATATTTTTATTGTGATGGCTAAAGTAGGCTAACGGTTGCATTCCATCCATGTTTGTATACTCATTTAAAGTGCACTTATCAAATAAAATAACTAAGACGCCAGAACAAATTATTAATGAAAATAAAACGTTTACTTTTATTAAACTTGCTAATTGTATTTTTTAAAAAGCCAGATTGTCGGCTATCGTAGATTCTTATCGGATACATTGGGAAGATAATCAGCCAGATCTGGCCGAAAAATGGTTAATTTGGCAACATCGGATAGTCTACAAAGGAACACGTGACTTTTCCATCGGGTTCATGCAAGAACAATATGTAGTATTCTATGGCTCACCAAACCCTCGTCCAGCTTAGTGTTTTTCAGTTGAAGATCAAAAGACGAAATTAATGACATCTTGTTTGTTTCATAACATGAGAGGAAATGAATTTGACGTGACACAGAGTGTTACTACTCTACAGATATAAGTACGTAATAAAGCTGTTGTTTGTTTTTGTTGTTTTGGGTGGTGGTTCTACCTATAAAATATAGAGAACATTTGTTGCTATGAATAACAAACAATATTTGGTAACAGTGAGACAGGAACTAACATCTCTCATTCACTGTGTTTTTGCAGTTATGAGAACATCTTTATTCAATTGGTGATTAGAAATGGATATTTGATTCGCTATGTCTTACAGTTTCCCTTCTTCATAGAGGGCACACAGCTGTCCCCGTTGCCCCAGTGGTTCTGGTTCCTCTACATGCAAATTAACCTGTTTGTGTTCTCAACTCAACTGGTGTGTCCCTCCGGCTATGGACAAATGTCAAGAGGCATCAACTCACATAATGTTCCGGATTAAAGTCTTGTTTTTGCTCTCCTGACAATCTGGGTCCTTTTTACTTCACGTTGGTTATTAAAATTAGAGGAAAATCATTTTAAAAAATGTAGATCTCTTCCTTAGAGCTAGATTCCTTCCAGCAATTAGTTTATAATAGAGTTAGTTCTGTTATTTTAATTTCTTTGTCGAACCCGTTTTCCTTTCAGGCGATTCTCCTGGTCATTCCTGTTGTGCGCGTCAGGGCGAAATTAAGCAAAATATTATGCCTTGTTACCTGCACACACATGAAGACTTTCGGATAGAAAGGAATACATATTAAAGTGCAACATAATTATTTCTCCATTGGCTTATTAGAGGAGCAGCCTGTTGGTTTTGCTATTTGAGGTTCAATTCTATCAAAACTTGATAGCCTCTTACGGTGAGGAAACACACTTGCATAATATTAGTAGACTTTACATTATTAACTTAGGGTTTTTCATAGTTTATAATCGTTATACTAAGTCTTTTGATATGACGTTTCGGTCTTTCCCCCGTGTTGCTTTTATGTTATTGGTAATGTTAACATAGGTATCACAGAAGCGAATTCGTCAATTATTATTTCCTGATCATCTTCCTTTTTATCAGTATATATCATGGATGTGTAGAGCAGTGGTTCTCGAAGATTGTACCACATATAGATAGTTTGCTGCAACTATCCCCCAATACATTTTTCCAAAACGCAAACATTTGTTTCAAGCCTTGAACATATCCAGTAACGGTATTATGGCCACCCCGATTCTACCACAGAACTGCCAATCTAGTGGTTTTATCACTAGATTTTGTAAGATCCCAACCCGTTTTAGCAATAGATGAGAGGAAAAAGGTGGTGATGAGTGCGTACACCCAGTGGGAACCCTTTGCTTAAAGGGGGGGCAGAGGGCTTGATTTACCCGGAATTTTACACAGATTAAAAACACAAATACTAATTTCCAATATACGTGTGTTTATCAATCGATAATACACAGTACAAATCACCCAACCTTCAACTTCAAAATATCAATTTCCCAAATCCCCCCACTGTTTTATGCGTACATCGGTATGCTGATATAAGAGTTTCGTTCATTGACTAGTGACATCTTTTTTGTTTAATTCATTTCATTTTTACTGTTAGTGTGACACGTAAGTCAAATATATTTATTGGTGTGCCGTAATACAATAAAGTGTGAGAACCACTGGTATAGGGATTTCTATTGGATTCACACACATAATTACATTGTCTCCTGCTCTTCTTCGCGGCAGTAAAGAATTCATTGATATTCTACCAATATGAATCAAAATAATTTCTGCTTGAGGGAATCATTTATAATTCTGAACAGGTTTCATGTGAACTTCCCCTCGACTGTATTGGCCCACAGGGTGACTGTGAAATGTTTTAATCTTTCTCGTTTGACGTCTTAGCAGATTCTTTGTTACCGCCGTGGGGTTCCCTGACAAAATCGATCGACGTGTTTTCCTGGTCTTCGTGGCACCAGCATTGCTCAACAGGACATTTAGATATGGATATAGGATTGAATTCACAACATGTATTCTTAGAGTTTATTCTCTTTATCTCTCTATATATTATATATACCAGATTACCCATGCAGTCAAAAGATGATGGCATACCCAAATCACTGGGAAGTCGCACTGCACCTTCTTGTTTGTTATTTGTATGCATTTGCAAACAGTAAGAGCGGGCTAGCCTATAATTAGCATTTAATAGCTATCTCACTTGTCAAATGTTATAGACAGAACGTATAGGCCATCACGTGGCGTAGTCTATGTGGATTATTTGCGGATTCACTGGATGTAGGCCATATCAATGCTATTTCGATTAAGTTGTAATCTCGCAAACCAGAAGACGAGTGATAGTAAAGGGAGGTGTAATATACTCTGTTTAGCCAAAACATTATGCCCATCTAAATGTGGCAATAATGACAGCAGTAGAATCTGCGCATGTCATGAGCAGAGGTGCATAAGCATGTATTTAACCCTTAAGTACTCTATGTTGATGTGTTCAATACCACCGTTATGGACAAGAACTTTGAATTACGTCCATAAAGGTCAAACCGTTAGAAGACTAGATCAGAGCACTTCCGAATCGGCACAGCTTGTGGGGTGATCACGTACAGTTGGGGTGAGTACCGATCGGTAGTGGTTCATGAAGGGATTAATCTCCACCGCCGACAGGGATCTGGGGGTCTAAGCCTTATTAATGCAAGAAGTGAACGGAGCATTTCTCACCAGGTACGAGCCCACAGAAGGACTACTGTGGCACACATTACAGAAAGTTTTAATTACGATGAAAGAAGGAATGTGTCACAACACACAGTACATCAATTTGTGTTACGTATGGTATATGCGGTCATGGCTCGTCAATGTACTGAAAACCCTCAAGGAAACGGGATAATCTTATTATATTAATAATTCAGATTACCACTCACTCTAGGCGAGAAGATGTTACATCTCAGATGCTCTGGTAACAAAATATAACCTTTTTCTTCCACGAAATCACGAACCTCCCTTAGCGTCAATGATGACTTAATCGTAGTCAGGTGTTTAGAATCTGTCAGTTGAAAATGACTTTTTTTCCTATACAGAATCACGAACCACCTTAAGCGCAGATGATGTCTTAATTGTTGTTGGGAATTTAGATTCTGTCAGTTGAAAACAAAAGGAGGATGTTGTTCTCAAAATACAATCAACATAGTTTGAAGGATACATGACGTTGCAGAAGTCTTAGGGATATTAATGTCGAGGCAACGCCAAATAATTGCAGCCAGTTTTGATTTATATTCAAAGAAAAATATTCCAGGAATTAACATGCCGTCAAAAGCAACAATGCATCAAAATGAAGCTGCTTGTGCATATTTCATGTTTCGGGTTTTGGGTTTCAAATGCATGCAACCATTCATTACAGACATGTATGTGTTTCTATTATGATGTGGATGTGTGAGTGACCTAGATGGCAGACAATGCAATCGCCGAGTTTAACATACGTCGAGGATGTTTACGTTTACTTTGCACACATCTCCCCTAGCTGTAGGACAGACTGGGCTCTCTGGCATTGGGGTGATATACCAGTCTAATAGATAACCAGTGCGTGGAGCCTCCTTAGAGCGGTTTTGACTTTAGCGTCCTGCCAACAGTTCCTGCAATCATTTGCTCCGCTTTCATTTGGACTACATCAGTGGGATCGATAGAGGATTGATGTCGATTGGGCACCCCAGGATCTACGTATACTTCGCCCAGGCTTGCTCCCTGGAAAGGTAACTTCTGTGCCGTTCCATTGTCTATTAAGATAGGAAGAGGCCCTCTTCTTCTATTTCATAATGATATTACTTCTGTGTGCTTGTTTCTGGGTTTGTGAGTGGGTTTGTGTGACACAGTGTAAATGGTACAACGTAGTGCATTTCTAGTGCAATACAGTTAAAATTCGAACTTGGAGAATAAGGAAATGTCCAGTCAAATCGGGCCACCAGTTTTCGAATAATGAATTTAATTAAATACACATTGGCGAAACAACGTATTTCCAGAGGAGATGACCCCAGGTCTATGGACTGCTAATTACTATGGAAAGGAAAATACTCTAGCTTACACCACGAGAGGCGGCGAAGATACAGATATTTAAAAACAAATCTTAGCTTAGTCTGGCAAAAGGTATATGTAATGATCGATTTCCCTACACAAATCCAACAGGCTGCTAAATTTGGTTCATATTCTCTTTTCATAAGTTGATATGATTTTGATCCTCGTTTGGTGATACATAACATACTGAATTCATACCAAATTGATATGGCTTAACTTTCCTCTGTTTGTAATGCAGATATGATATATTTTAGAAGTGCCACACCGAATTAACATAAATATTGTAAAGAAAATAGGCATGGTTAGTCACTCAATAGAAACTGCTTCATAAGGACCAATTTAGCCTAAATTCACATTTTAAATTGACCCCCTTCCTTAAAAACCTATTTGGAAAGGGAGAGAACTTTTTTAAAAACAAAGAAAAAGACATAATCTATTCACACACACACACACACACACACACAGACATATATACCCCCCCCACACACACACTGTTTGAACCTGAAAAAACAGCTGAAATAGTAAAATACATAGTTTATTTGGGCTGTTGAAACAGACTATTGAATAACTAGAAAGACAAACGATTTATTCATAATGGAAGAAAATGTCCACATTGCACAATTATATTAGATTTTACTTCATAGACTTGTCCAACTTATTCATGATCCAATTCTCTCAAGATAGAATAGAATATGTGTTTATCATATTGTACAATTAGATATTGGAGACCTAGCTGTTCTACTGTTGTACTTGACGTTTCAGATCGTCCAATCATCATAATATTTGCTTTTCACCGTTGACTATAGGTTGTCTGTGGTGCAATCATGCGTACATTTTTGTTTGATGTGAAAATGAGACACAGCGCAGCGGAAACACAGAAAAGCATCAATTTGGCATTTGGACAAGGAACCGCTAATGAGCAGACAATACGATGATGGTTTCATAAATTTAGTCCCAGAGATGATAATCCTTATTATAATGGATCTAGGGTAAGGATATGTAACCAAAACTGTTACAGATATGTGATGTATTCTGCTGACATGTGTTGAAGAGGTGCCCGGAAGTTCCGCCGACGAACATTCCGTTTATGCAGGATGTTTCGTCAAAAACCTTTCTGTCGATATTTAAAAATGATTTATTAACCGATGGACGTTATGTCGAACTGATATTTGGGTTTTACTTATGAATCTGTATATGTATGTTCTCAACATATGTATATTTCATGATGCAAAAATACATTTAATCATATAACGATTTAAAGCAAATGTAAGTGTTTTTATTCTGGATTTTAATTTTGAATCTCTATATGTATTGTCTCAAACTATTTAATCCCCATACTGCAAACAAATTGTATTTAATCATATGTTGATCAATTAGTATCAATAAATGAAATAATTTTATTTCAAACTAGCTGAATAACCCATCCGTAGGACGAATATCATGTTCTTATTAGGCTCATTCAGAATGAGCCTCGAAGAATTCCAACGAACATTATCAACGGTGACTAATGAAGAACATGTTTTAAAGATAAGTCTAGAACAACATATATCGCTCTTTCAGTAAAGTTTGGAATTTCTTCCGCAATTGTTTTCGTTCTTAAGATGCGATGGGAAGATGACAAATTGGACCAACGGATTCCTTTTGAATTGATAGAAAATCAAAAACGTGCTGCGCTTATGGAAAAATATACTCGTTGCTGAGTCTTGACATTAGTTATGATGAAGCATAGATGTTCTATGATAATCGTAAACGAAATTTGGTTTATAGTAGATGTATTTTTGTTTAGAATACTTTGGTTCGTTCTTCCGTATCAAAATCTTACATTTATTGTGATACAACCTAATATATTCGATTAACATTCAATTGCAAATGTCTTTAAACAACATCTTTGGAATTGTAAGTTAATGATGTGAAAAGAAAGGTTATTACAAATAGATATAATGAATTATACCGTACCTAATGTATATGTGTATGCGTGTGCCTACGTGTGTGTGTGTGTATGATAATAATTGATGTGGGTACTTTTGTCTCGGGCATGCATCACTAAACTATGATGGAGTTTAGGTTAACATACATAGTTAAATAGGTATGAATAGACTTGGATAGATAGATAAATCGAAACATGGGTAGATATATAGACAGATATGAACAGACTGAGATAGATAGATAGATAGATAGGTAGATAGATAGATAGATAGATAGATAGATAGATAGATAGATAGATAGATCTGATTAGTCACTCAATACAAACCGTAACGTTACACACGACTTTTGCAAGCATGCTGTGTTGGGGGTGATGAATTCAAAAATTGGGAAAATGGGTGATGCATGAATAAGTTACTTATCTCACACTGTGTTGGGCGGTGATCACTAAAAAGTCCGAATTTTCAAAAAACAAGTTGACATAAAATAAGGGACCAATTTAGCAAAAGATTACTTTGTAAAAACCTATGTGGAGGGGAATTCTCAAAAAACAAAAGAATGGCCCTTTCTGCACAGCATCATCAGCCGTTATAACTCCACTGCTGGAGAAAGGCTTTTCCCATCTCCTTCCATGACGACCTAATGTGTGCTAACCTCTACCACGTCTTACCGGCAAACTCTTCTATCTCGTCCTTCCATCTTCGTGTACTGTCCTATGGACACCAATCAGTTAGTCTTTTCCCCCATCTATTGTCATCTCTTCTTGCTAGGTGACCAGCCCATCTCCATTGTTGCTGTTTACTTATTTGTATAATATCCTTCACTCTAGTCCCCCCTCTGATCCATGTTGATCTTTATCTATCTCTTAGAGTTATCCCTAGCATTGCTTTTTTCATGGCTCTATGTGCTATTCTAAATTGGTTCTCGGTTTCGCATCATAGCTGGTATTATGCAACCGTTGTATACATTACACTGTAAGCACATTGGCAAGCTGCTCTTCAGAATGTCTCTATACATACCAAATGCTATCCACCCTATCGTTGTGCGTTGTTTTATTTCGCAGTCCTAGGTAGATGTATTCATCGACCTCTTCTAGAGCCTCTCCTTCTATCTTCATAGGCTTATTCGGTACTTTATCGCTGAACATTACTTTTATCTTTGTTCTGTTCATCTTTAAGCCTACCTTTTTATTTTCCCTATTTAGATCAGTTAACATGTTTTGTAATTCTTCGGATACTTCCGATGTCATGGACATGTCATCGGCGAATCTTAAGTGTCTTAAGTATTCTCAGTCTATATTTATTATCATTCCTTCCCAGTCAGTTTTCCGAAAGATGCTTTCAAGGCTAGCTCTAAATAGTTTATGTGATATTGTATCCCCTTGTATTACTCCTTTAGATATATTTATCTTGGTTGTATGGAGTCTAATTCTAATTACCACAAACTAATAAACCTATAGATACTCGCGATATCCCAGACATAACAATAGAATACGTAGTATTTGTAATACGAAATATGAAACTCGTTAAAGCCCCTTCGAGAAGATGCAGGAGAAATCTTGCACAAAGGATTAGCACAGCTATTCACACAATGCATGAGAAATAAAAGTTCCTAAAAACCTATGTCTAGGAATAGTAATCCTACTCCACAATAAAGGAGATAAGCACAACCTTGGTAACTGCCGCCCTATTACACTATTATCTAACATATATAAACTATTCACAGAAATACTCACAAACAGATTAACAAGATCCCTAGACGAAAATCAACCACGCTAGCAGGCAGGATTCTGAAGCGGATACTCAAGAATAGATCACCTACATGCAATCAATAAATCAACTAATCGAAACATCCTTAGAGTACAACACACCACTCTGATTGGCCTTCGTAGAGTATAAGAAAGCATTTGACTCGGTAGAACACACGTCAGTCCTCAACTCAATGCGAGTACGAGGTGTTAACAAGAATTACATACAAATCATCCAAAACATATTTCTTCACATAATAATGGGTAGATGTTCACATTTGCAGCCCTCAAACTTCATTGATGCAGCCTGTATGCATGACATATACTTAGCCAGCCAACCAGCCAACCAGACCAACATTAAAAACTGAAGAAACCTATGATGTTGACTATACTGATGTTGACAGTTTTTGTTGACAATTTCTAATATATATGAACATAATGTGATAGATCGATCGATAGATAGATAGATAGATAGATAGATAAAGAAATAGATAGATATACGTCTATTTACTATTGACTGAAATTACCAGTCTAAGTATTGAAGTGCTT
>VCCN01007125.1:3039307-3049546 GCA_006491835.1 Architeuthis dux | reverse complement strand
ATATATATATATATATAATAGATATGTGTGCGTGTGTTTATATTTTGCGTATTAGTAGCGTCTTTGTATTAATGTGTGTGTATATGATTGTTTGTTTATCTGTGTTTCTTTTTCATTTTCTGAAAAGGAAACCCATTTTTCCTGACCCTGCATAAATAATCACAGGTAATAATATTTCCCACCTCATCATCTTCATCTCTTTGATTTTCTCGTCTGCCTTTGTTCTTTGTTTTTCCATCTTTCACATTTTCTTAGACGAGGAATTTTCCCACTGATTAAGCACTGACTTTCTGAAATGTATCGTAACAACCATAGCATTATTGGTTTGAAATAACTGGTGATTTTGTTCACACAGAGATCAATTCTTATATTTGTTTCATATGCTTGATTTATGCACGGTCAGGAAGATGTAAGAAATACATACATAGTTATATCAAGATGTATAAACGAACTACGGAGTGTCCATTCTGTGCTATTGCTAGGTATTCATAACTACACGAATCTTTTCAGTCGGTTAAAATCTACTTTCATCTATTATCATAGAGTATAACTTATATTTTACCTGATTGTATTAGTACTGAAAAGTTATTCAAACCATTGAATCTTTTGTTCAACGATAAAGTCCCGAAAAAGACCATAATGATAGAGGGAGAGACCATAGAAAGGGTCGCTGAGTACATCTACCTAGGACAAGTAATAACGCTAGAAAAAGACAATGACTGCGAAATAAAACGACGCATAACGATAGGTTGGAACACATTTGGTATGAATGTAGCCATTCTGAATAGCACCTTACCAATGTGCTTAAAGCGTAAAGTATACAACGGTTGCATAATACCAGCCATGACTTACGGATGCGAAACATGGGAATTAACAAAACAAGCTGAAAACCTACTCAGAATAGCACAGAGAGCCACGGAAAGAGCAATGATAGGATAACTCTAAGAGATAAAAAACGATCAACATGGATCAGAGAGAGGACTAGAGTGAAAGATATTATACAGATAATTAAGCAGCAACAATGGAGATGGGCTGGTCACCTAGCAAGAAGAAATGTCAATAGATGTGGGAAAAGACTAACCGACTGGTTCCCATTGGACAGTAAACGCAGTAGGAAAGGGCCAGACACAAGATGAAGAGACGAGATAGAAAAGTGTGCCGGTAGGAAGTTTGTAAGATAGGTCATCATGGAAGAAGATGGGAAAGGCCTTTGTCCAGCAGTTAACTTACAGCGGTTGATGATGATGACGACGAGGATGATGCTGCTGATGATGATGATGATGATGATGACTTTTTTATTTTTACCTATAGAGAATAACTAACTATCCTTATAAAGCTTTTACTGACAAGAAACCGAATGCTGTTGGTATTTATGGGGGACACACGTTTTAACAATGACACTAGGGGACACTTCTATTCACAACCAAGATGTGCGGGGTGGCCGCGCGGGTAACGGCGCAGACACACTCCGGCTGAGACAACGGTAGGATCATTTGTTTAAGATAACTGGTGATTTGCTACCACACAGAGATCGATTCTTTTGCTTTTTAAAATCTCTATATTTCATCTGATTGTATTAGTTCTGAAAATGCCCACAAACTCTTAGATAATGGTGGTTATCTCATGTGTGAAACCTGCAATGGGGAATTCAAGGCAAATAATACGTTATCTTTTAGTAACATATACTTATAATTGTTATCTATTGTTATACAGCATAATAAAATATTGATCATGCTAGCAAATGAGTATGGGACTCAAGCGTAACACTACTATTTACAACCAAACAAACATCTTTTGGATATTATTTATTTTTTTAAGTCGCTATTTTACAAGTGATAATTGGCTTCGGCGGGAAAAAAGCCGGGGACTATCATTCGCCATGTCTGTCTCTCGTCGTCGTCGTCGTTGTATCCTTTTTCTCAATTGGATAACTTTGTTATTCCTTAATATATTTCAATGAGAATTCGTATGTAGGCATGCATAGATCTTCTACATGGGGGAGGGGGTATGGCCGATCCGATTGTTTATTTACATGTTATAAGCAAAAGCCTTGGTTTTGTTTACAATTGGGGAAATCCTCAAATCTATACCGATATTGCTGAAAGTTGGCTATAATCTTGACGAACACACAGGAATTGAAAAATGGTGAGTTACGTTTGATCCGATTGTTTGTTTACATTTTATATTCGATGACCATATGTCAATATGCACAAACTATTGAACTTTGGAACTGCTGTATCGATATACCGGTCATTGGACACTATTTCAACTGTTTTATACCTTTATATATTTAAGATCTGTTTGTATAGAATACGCAGGATCTTGCTGGTGTTAAGAAAGGATAATAAATAACGTTCAAAGAAATTGATAGCAGGACAGGCAAGGAGAACAGCCAAATATAGGGACAGACAGACTGAAGTAAGGGAAGCAGGAAGAAAAACAAGAGACTAAGAGAAAGGAAGGGACACTGTATAAAGAGATTGAAGAAACACTGTCTAAAGACATAGAGAAAAGGGATATAGATAGAAAGAAAGGAAACACGTTAAGACTTTACTATTGCAGGTTAAGCAGTGGGAAACCGAAATAATAGATGAGCCACCTAGGAGAGCGATACAAAGAAGTTAATGCGCCTCCCCCCTGCAGGTAATCTGATACGTGCCGTTCCTAGTCATCCTGTTTGTTGGGCGAAGACAGCAACGGATTGTAATTAGACTTCGGTTGAACGAGACGGGCGGTGAGTTTTTGTTCGGATAATTGATTGATCGAACAACTGATCCGACCATAAAAAAAGCCATACATTACGCTGTGCGCCGAATCAAGTAATACTCAGGAACCTTTTCGTCCATTAAGAAAAATCATTCCTTTGCCTAAATTGAGCAGTTTTTGTTTGTGATTCTTTATGTGTTCCATTATCAAATTTGTACAAGGATTGAAGACTTCCATCCACAGCGAATTTTAAAGGTGGGTCGTCGACCACGCCCAAGTATCTGCTAGCTAGAAATAAACGCGATCGAATACATCAACAAGTGACCAGTCATGACCCGCCAGATTGCAAGCTATTAGGTTTTCATGGAGAATACAACATGCGGCAAACAAAGATAGCATCGAATTAGGCAAGTTCAGTCCTCGACAATCAAACAGAGAACATCAAAACCAATACGACATACACATGGATATGCACGTCAATAACTGATAACATACATATATATTAAACTTATCAAGGGATCCGAGAAATATCGAACTTAATTCATTAGCAACATTCTAAAAGAGAAACTGACTAAATTCTTACAAGCTTACTAACATTATTACGAGATGAGATCCACATGTAAACAAATATCATGGTCGTGTACACTTTCCGGATATACAACCATTGCGTACGCATCCCACATACTCCATGCTCTGCAGTCATTGGCTAGTACTTCTAGTCAGAGTTTCCTTTTTTCCGGTCTATCTAGTTTTGTATTTGGGCAATCCATGTTGGTTCGGTCTTCCTGCAGGTCTTCTAGTGAGACGGTCATATTCAGATTTCCTTGCGGGTGGCGATGGTGACAATCTTAGTACATTTTTATAATTACACTCCATGGTTTGCTGGTAGTTCTTCTGTGAATACTTCCAGTTGTAATGTTGTCCATTCCTTTTACGTTCGCCTACTTTTTTTTTAGGCGATATGTCATATGTTTACTGATGTACAGGAGGATCGTGCAGACATTTCCGTTGCGTCGTGCATGCAGTTGCCTTGTTATTGTTATTTTAGTTTGCATTGTGGTTCCTTTACTTTGAAGGATATGAGTGTATGTATGTTATATCGTTCTCCGCTTATACCCTCATCGAGGATGTTACGGGCTTAGATACACACTGGCCGTTGTTAGTAAGGCCCACTTCCAGCTGTGCCAGGACTGTCGAAGCTTCGTTCTGCCTACAGTACTTGGTAT
This sequence comes from Architeuthis dux, assembly GCA_006491835.1. Lineage (NCBI taxonomy): Eukaryota > Metazoa > Mollusca > Cephalopoda > Oegopsida > Architeuthidae > Architeuthis > Architeuthis dux. Next base: position 3,045,614 of record VCCN01007125.1, on the reverse strand, counting down.
TCCCCAATAGTCACCCAGTTATGTATTGACCAGGCTCGATATTGCTTTACTTACGAGAACCGGTTCTAGCTCACGTGATTTGGTCGTGTCACTCTGTTCATTATCGATATATGTTTATCTCTATCTATCTATCGATCGATATACGAAGGATCTCTGAAAGGTAAGGTACACACATTTACTGTTCCAACATGTTTATTATCATACGAATAGAACAAAGTGCATATGTTACCAGCACTACTAGGCTATTATTCCACGTAGTCGCCATCGGGATTGATGCACTTGTCCCATCGGTGCACGGGCGCATAAATACCCTCCTCGAAGTACGTGGCATTAAGCGACTGGAGCCAATCTTTCTTTTCAACATTTGGAACGGTATGGTGGGGAAGCGATGGGGACTTTCTGGAGCACATGATCACGGGTGAGAGACATGGGTGCATCACATTACCCCGGAGACAAAGGTTGATTCCATGACCTGGAAGCATCCATTGTCACCGACCCCCCAAAAATTCAAAGTTCAGCAGTCAGCGAAGAAATTGATGGCAACTGTGTTCTGCGATGCAAAAGATGTGCTGCTCGTGGACTTCATACCGCAGGAAGTTTTCGTAAGGGAGTCATCCTGTTACATAACAACGCCAGCCCATACACAGCCAACCTGCCAAAACAATGGCTCCAGCGATAATGTTGGGATGTTTTACCACATCCACCGCATAGTCCTGACTTGGCTCCTTCTGATAACCATCTGTTTTCCCCCCACCCTTGAACGACATTTATCCGGGAAGCGGTTCCACACAGATGAAGCTGTTGTTGCAGAGGTACAAGGGTGGTTCTTCGAGGAGTGTATTTATGCGCTCGTACACCGATGGGACAAGTTCATCACTCTCGATGGCGACTACGTGGAAAAGTAACATAGTAGAGATGGTAACATATGCACAATGTTTTATTTATTCATAACATGTCGGATTAATAAATGTGTAAATGTTCATTCTAACAGTATTCATTATTTATTTAACTATTTGTCTATATATCAATCTTCTTATCTATCTATCTATCTGTTGTGTATATGTCTCTCCGAGATCCACATGTAAGCAGATAGAAGAGAAATCAGTCTTGTTTTCTCCAGGAGGTCTTTTCTTTCTTTCATAAAAAACAATAGCAAAGAAGAAATTGTTTTTCTGGCTGCGATCCTTCTATTTTTATCAAACTAATTTCGACTGACTGAAAACAGAGTGGGGTGAAATTTCACGCTTGTCTTCTCTTAGTCTGTTTTATGTTTTCGGCTGTCTGACCAGATCTATCAATACTTCTATCGATTATTTTAAGGAATACTTTATATTCATCCCAAACACAGGGTTAGGGTAAGGGTTAGGGTTAGTGTTATATTCATCCCAAACACAAAACCAGATGCAATGGTCCAAGGGCCCTGGTGATTCTTTCATAAAATTCAAAATATTTCTATCGGAAAATAAAATAAAAACCTTATCAGTTCGTTGTCTTCCATGAAAGCTTTTATGTATATCAAGCGATAAGAGTTTTGATTGTGAATCAACGTTCGGCTTTATAGTCTACTAAATATAGTCTACTGAATGTTATGCTTTCTTCTCTCCACTGTTATTGTAACAGTATGTGTTTAATTAAGAAGAAAAGGACGATTTAATATAAAGAAAACAAGCAACCTGTTTCCAAACACCGGGTACAGGTTGCCGCAATAAGTTGTTATTATGATTCTTTCATAACAGTGTGTGTGTGTGTGTGTGTGCGCGTGTGTATGTGTGTGTGTGTGTGTGTGTGTCCGACCGGTTAGTGCCTGCTAATGTATTGTTTATCGAGGCTGTAGCAATAGCTTTTGTCGTTTTTAGCGTGTTCGCTAAAACCATTTGATAATAACAATCAAGAAAAACATCAAGACGGTAAGCTTATTTTGGGCCATCCTGTATTTTACTAGTAGGTTGAGGGAAAAGTAGCATTGATACCATTTGCCAAATCGGTAGATTTTGTAACTGTCTACTTTTATAGAAAATAATTCCGGCATTAAATCGAAGCTAAAAGCCCTTTTTTTATTTACAATTAGTTGATCATTCGTAAAAAAGCTTTCTATATCTCTGGAGAAAAATATCAAATACACCATTGTATTTAGGGGTGGCATAACGGTTATCGACACGATAAACAGAATCAGCGAACTGAATTCGAATTTCAACTCAGGCGGTTTATATTCACTTTGTGGTAATGCCTTTGCAAAAGGTACACATCTGCTCCCCTCCGTCCCATCTAGGCACCAACATATCTCGTCACTGTCATGACACATTGACTAGGAGAAGAGTACACGTAAATCACCAATTGTGCAAACCACTCTTCCGTGGTTATTTTAACTTTACATTTCATTCTGACAGAAGCTTAGCTCTTCTTGTCACTTATTCTTTCTTTTTACCATCATTTTACCGTCATATTGATAGCAATATCAGGTGTAACTATCACCGGATGTGTCCATGCAAATGAGAGATCGATATAATGAAGACGACAATATTCCGTCGTAACAAACAACTAGTGGCAGGATATATCTTCTATTCATAACTTCCTTTTGTATGCATTTGATCGATCCACTAAATACCACTCTGTATATGTGTTTACCCCTTTTACTACATGTATGTACCTTTTTATTAAATGTATTGTTTATTAAACGTCATGGTAATTTGTATCTTTGCACTTTGTCCTTTTTATCCAAATCGGATATTAATTTATCGTGTCTCTCGCCACGTGGTAAATTACCTTTTTTTTTCAAAATGGCACCCGTCCTTCTTCTTCAACAAAAGAAGGTAGACGTCACAATACTTTCAACCAATCAGCGGCCTCCATTCGTGTCACGTGACTTACATGTGCGACACAATTTAATTCGCTCTCTTAAAAAAGGAAATCGCCCGCCTTTCGCTTGACTGTTGCTTCCTTCCTCATTGTTATCCTTCCGTCGCCTTCCAACAATGTGAACTGCTACTGCGACTAGCATTTATTACCATTATTTCACTGCTACAATTCACACTCATTCCCTTCCTTAACTTTATTTCCTTTTCAAATCTGACATGTATATTTCCCTACTTTTGCTTTTTTGTCTTTATCACTTTCTTTGTATATGCAGAACACCATCTTTAAATGCACCTATTTATGCATAACATCATAAACGTGTACTTTTCATTGATGTAATACGTCTATTTCTAGACACTTGTTTGTTTTTCCATCTTTAATCATCAATCTATGTCTCTTTAACATCATTCTTCATTACGCGTCTCTTTATTCTACTCTCAGATTTGGGAAATCTACATTCATACTTTAGTATTTATTTGTATTGTCTTACTTTTTGTCAAACTCCAGTCTTGTGACTTTTCCTATCGTAAAAAGAGCAACAGGAACAATCCTCACCAACATTAGGGGTGTAAACCGATATGCAAAATTCACATCCTACTACCGTGATTTGAACTCACGCCTAATTGATTGGCAGGAGGCTCTCTTGCTGACAGACTAAATTGAAAATGTTTTGACATTAACGAATATTTATCATACGGATATACATCAGCGTATTTCATTCTAACAAATAAAAACAAAAAAATATATAATGTATTTATTTATTATATATACAATAAAACGTTGCAGGGATCATCTTCAGTCGGAATAGAAGTTGGAGTTGAGTTTGTCCCTGCAGCAGCCAGTCTTGTCACTGTATTTTCATCTTCTTTGCATGTGTTTCCTGCTTTATATATTTATTGCTTTATTTCTACTTAATAGCATCTCCATTAGAATCTCTATTTCAGTCTGAACCTTTGAAAACCTACTCTTATATTTTACTATTTATTCATTGATTTATTTATCTCTACTGTCATCGTCTTTACGTCTTTCTTTGTTATTTCAGTCATAACTTTTGGAAAGCTACATTTATATTTCAAAATTTATTTACTATATATACATTGATTTATTTTACTTTGCTATCATCATATTTACGTTTTTATTTTTATTTTCGGTCATAACTTTCGGAAAACTACACTTTCAGTATTTATTTACTATATATTCATTGATTGATTTATTTTTAATTTCATATTCTTTAAGCTTTTCTCCTTTTATTTCGGTCATAAATTCTGAAAACCTACACTGATATTTCTGTATTTATTTACTATATATTCATTGATTTATTTATCTTTAATATGATCATATTTAAGATTTTCTTTTTTATTTCGCTTCTAACTTTTGGAAACCTACACTTATATTTCAGTATTTATTTACTATACCATATATGTACCGTGATGCGTGTACCTGCAAGGTTTTCCCATGAAAAAGAACAATACTCTATTTCGATCGAGCGTATTTAGGGTTTATTCATTTTGCTTTGAATTAAAACACAGTCGGGTTTTCTGTCGGTCTCCAACAATTTGTGTAGTCGCCATCAGAGAGAGAGGAATGGAAAGCTCTTAAATAAGGAGAAACGAACAGTCACTCGCTAATGGTTTTCGCCCGTGTTTGTGTAGGCGCGTGTGACCAATGGCCTGTGACTAATTCGATGACTTGCTTAAATTACGTTCAAATGCCTCTCCCCGTATTCGCGTGTCACTTTTCGGACTTAGCGGTACTTTCCGAAGTCGGCCGTTTCTTTGTGGCTGGGGGAACTTATTTTGGGACTTCTGATTCTTCCAAATCCCTCCTATAACTCATTTCTCTTGGAAATGACAGGCCTATTTATGCCTGCTGGTCGCTCTGGCTCTATTCGTCTCCACTTTCGTTAATTATCTGTTATCTATGATACATATGTGCTCTGTTATAATCCCGTCCGTCGCGAGATAACTCATATGTCACTAAACTATGCTGGCTTTGTCAGCCGTCATCATTTTCGACTTATCCAGGACTCCCGCTGTTAATTTTGGTATCGGCTTTTCTTTTGTCAGACTACTTGTCTCAGTTTGATAACATCCTAAAATTATGAGCTCGAGTTCGACCTTTGACCCGAAATAGACTAGGTGGAAATATATGCTTTTTCCAGACCGTGTAAACATTTGGGTGTTCTGGTGGTATACGTAATTACCAATTTCGTTAAATGCGGGCTTTAATTAAAACTAATTAACAGGTCTCACATAACGTCGCATTCGCCCGTATCATTGTTTCTAAATTATGTGTATAATTTTAAAAAGAGTGGTATGTCTACTCCCTCTTCCTGAATATATCAAAGCCTGAGTCCCATCTCTCTTTCCGGCTACACACACGTACACAGATCGTTGGAATAGAAAAACCACAGACAAAAAAAAAATAAAAGCAATGTCTCTCGTCGTGTTATTTGTGCGACGTAAGGATGCAGATGCTGGTTTTGTTTACAGCTTCCCGAAACTGCAAAACTATGCAGCGAAGATGCCGAAACCAAAAGTATGCATCATTCATCCTATTCTTCGAACTGTTCGTGTTTACCAATTCGACCATTCTTTAAATAATTGTTTCCGTTGTCCTCTGTTCTCCAATGGCAGTTCGAATCACAACGAACATTTCTTTATTCGAACATGAACATGTTTACACCGCACATGCCCGACTATGAAACACCTGCCTAGAGATGACTTTTGACATTTCAAGACAAACGTATCACACCAATATATTAATGGAAATAGCGAAAATCAACAGGAACGATCTTTTAATCTCCAGCCGGCATTATGTTTATGCCCACAGATGACCTTTCACCTTTTAGGACAAATAGTTTATGCCTACAGATGACCTACAGTTTAAAATTTCGATTTGACTCTTTTGTCCTAAAGGGTGAACCTTTAGGACAAACGAGTCAAATCGAAATATTAATGGAATTCGCGAAAATCAACAGGAAGGATATTTTAATCTTCAGCTGGAATTATATCTATGCCTACAGATGAGCTTTCACCCTTTAGGACAAAAGAGTCAAATCGAAATATTAATGGAATTAGCGAACATCAACAGGAACGATATTTTAATCTCCTGACCTTTTATCTTTTAGGACAAAATATTAATGGTATCAACGAATGTCAATATAGAGATATATCTCTATCTAGATATATCTCTATTCGATTAACAATGGGGCGGTGTTTTAAGCAATTTAGTAATCGTTTACTATTTCTATTTTAAATTTGCTGCGATATTCTATCGACACAGATCTAACATATTTGATTGCCTATCGAAACTGTGTGATTTATATGCATCAGAGTTGCTTTCTTTCACTAGTATGATATGTATCACGAGTAATCTTATGTATAGCTTAGGAAAAGACACATAACGCCCATAATAATATACTAACACATATACATGTACATTATATATATAT
>VCCN01007125.1:3026903-3037459 GCA_006491835.1 Architeuthis dux | reverse complement strand
CTTCTTCTTCTTCTTCTTCTACGAATGTAGCTGATTATACACCACCAGTTAATTCCAGGGAAACAAATTCACAGATATATTTGAATTTCTATGAGATGATCGTTTTTAGTATGGAAAATGAACTACCGAATTCATTTCAGTGGAAGAGTCAGTTGTGACAAATGATAGAGAGGGGATAATTTCATCTACAACATCCTTAGCTTATTATTGTTATGGAAAGAGGAACAGAAACAAGTCACTCTGTTCATCATATAAGTTTATTTTTCTATCAAACATTCATTATCTTTTTGTATACTTTTTAGAGTTGCTTTCCATTTTATTAGAATATTTACGAATTAAGCTGACTATATATCTATGTACTGACATATAAGAAAAGATGTCCCGGTGCGTTTATAAATTTCTGCTTGTATGTGCTTAATTCAACCAGTATCTATACACATATGCAAATATATATATATATATATGTGTGTGTGTGTGTGTGTGTGTGTGTGTATGTGTGTGTGTGTGTATGTGTGTGTGTGTGCCAAGAACTGTGCATACATGTATATGCATATGTATTCGGGTGGTTCTGGAGCTTGAAATTTAGTAAAGCTAAATAATAGATAATCAACGGAAGACGCATGCGAAGACGTGTTGGTAAGAGGAGGGGAGTGACAGATGGAGGAGTATGGAAGGCGGTGTATGTGATAGGAGGAGTGTGTGAGGGACGGGGTGCAGTGGAAGAAGGAGCAAAATAATCGGAAGACACATACAAAGGCGTAGCGGCAAAATGAGGGGAGTATATATGTATAAATAAATATAAAACAAACCAGGAGTATATGTATGAAAGAGCGTATTAGTATTGTGTATTCTTTCATTTATTCATTTGTGTTATACCGACTGCAGTTCCAACGGGTGTCATTGTTAACGCATGTTTTGGAAGTGTGAGAATGCAAATTCTTGCATCGTGAATGTCTATTAAATATAACTGTTGGGGGCCTTTAGTTAGTGCGTCCGTTCATATATTTGTTGATTGTGCATTGAGGGTATTTTTTAATGTGTATGCGGTGTGCGTGTGTTTTAGTATGTGGATGAGTTAATGTAGAGTGTACAGAAGGTGTATTTTATGGCTTCATTGGTGTGATTGGGTCTCACATGCCGGGACGCTAGTCAGAGATTTAACAGACTGTCTGATGCATCCCGTTGTCATGAGATTAATGCCATGTGTGAGTATGTGTATCTGTGCGTGCGTGTGAGTGTGTGTGTGCGTATATGGAAGTGTGATGACATGTGTATTGTCCTTGTGTGTGAGTGTGTTCAGTGTATGCATGTGTCAGTGTGTGGGGGGTGTATGCATGTGGATAGTGTGTGTGGGGTTCAATGTGTGTATGCGTTGAGTACGAGTGGGTGTGTGACAGTGTAAGTGTGTGTGTGTGTGTATGTGTGAATGAGCTTGTGTGTATGTGTGAATATATTACATATATATATGGCAATGGAACGGACTGTCAAGCTGTAGCGAATACCATATACCATATAGAAAATATATATATATATATATATATATATGTTTACATGCATTTCTATTTGTTTGACATCAGCATTTTCTATCGTTTCGTGTCTACTTTTATTCTTTTGTTTATATCGCCTCGATTTATTGTCATTTTATTATCCGAAAAAACATTATTGCGTCTGACTTGTTTGCTCGATTCTCTTCCCTCTGGCCCATGGGGATCACCACATATTTGGGCAATGGACTTTGTCAGCGTCGGTAATGAGAATAATGGAGTTAAACTAACAATCTATCTTCTACTTATCATCTTCCTTCCAAATGATGGAGGTTTTTCTTTTCTTTTTCTTTCGACTCAACAATTCTCGTGCCTTCTTTTCCTCTGATAGTGTTTATTCATCTTTTTTTCTGTGGAACGGCCACACTACAAATCTAGAGAAAAACGTTTGGTCTAGATATTTCTTCGTATACACCGTTTCAGACAAAGATTCTCCCCCATGACTATCGATTATTTCAAAGATGGTATATACAGCTATGTGTCGACTTACGTCCGACTACCTCCTGATAGTGTGCACGTAACTTGCTATGGGCGTAAGTCGACCATTATAAGGTGAAATGAAATATATAAACTGCACAACATAAGATACCATAACACTTATATATTTACTTAAACCTCTATATTGTACGTATGTTTTTGATTTCCTCGAGAAAGGAACACATGTCATCCATTACGTTTCTTTCACTAAGTCATTAATTCATCCAATAAGGTGTCTGCTCTTTAACCTTCTCATTATTACCTTCCCTGTCAGGAGAACCCGAAGCAACAAACATGACGTAGATGGCTCATATGGAGACGTATCTGCGATCGGACGTTAGTCAGCTGGGCGTAAGTTAACGTATGACTGTATTGATTTTAGCGCACTTCTGTATATTTCTGTAATATTTCGGCCAGATCCGGTAGCTCTCTACACGCAAAACAAAACTTGTTACTCGCATCAAACTTGTCATGGACCATAGAGTGATCATAAACTGATTCACTCGGACCGTTATACTCATCTTGTTTGTTATAGTCATGACGTTTCAGCCATTGGACCTCTGGCCTTCTTCAGGTATCAGTTGTAGTTGGTAACCTTCTGTGAATTTCGAACCGAACTCTTTATTTATTCCCTGGGGATATATTGCTCTCATTCCACGCATTTATAGCAGATATGTAGGCGATGTTACTCTAAATATTTCTGGATCCGCCCCATAAAGATAAGCAATTCTTCCGTAGCTCATGACCAACCTTTCTACAAAACGTCATTGAAATTCATCGAGAAACTTGTTGAGATATTGTGCAAGGGAGGTAACTGTTAAATACATTCCCTGGATATATTCCATCATTTAATAAACTCTTCCTTAGCCCGTGGGTCACCCTCTCACAAAATCACATTGACATTCATTGAGAACCTTTGGAGATATTGTTGTATAGATAGACAGACACACGCAGGGACATGAATGCATACACATATCTCTTCCTACTTAGTTGGCAGAGGTAAATAAAGAACCAACGTGTCCAAGGAGCTTTATATAGTTGCGTATATTTGTTTACCAATCAGTATACGAAATGGTAGAAAGGCATTGGATCTGTTCAGAGTACAACGAGCATAATGTTTCTGTCTTTTATTTCCATTGGGGAAGGTGAGAATTTCCTAACATCACTTTTAATTGAAGCTGTGTTGTTATTCAATAAATCAACAACAGTTTGTCTCCAATTGTTTTCTTTTATTGAAACACATGTTGACAGGTGTAAAATGGAAACATCCAAACGTTCAGAACAGTAAACGATTCCGTATATGTGAATCCACTGAAATCACTGACCTGCGTTTGGGAAATAAAATGGACAAAATAAACATTGACATTACAATGAAACTGGTCTGGTCAGTCACTCAATAGAAACCGTTCCGTGACCAACGTCTTTTCGCAGAATGCAGTCATGGTCAATTAGGATAATTGGGAAAAGGAGTGATCAATGAATAAGTTACTTCCTTCGTCGTTTTGCTGAATTTTCAGAAAACAAGCATGAACGCTACCGCATCCAAACTAAGGGACCGGTTTTGCATAAGCATACAATGTAAATTAAACCCCTCATAAAACGTATTGGGAAGGAGTAATACAAAATAACAAGCCGTTTTGTTCTAGTCTTAATAAGAAGTACACGTTTAAATTATCCGCCGTTTAGCTCCATTGGGACGGCATGTACGCGTACCACATAGATAGATAGCCAGCCAGCCAGAATGGCTTAAAAACTGTAGAAACCTATGTTGACAGTTTTGCATGAGGGTTTATAATATGTATTGATATGTAGGATTCAATCTTGCAATCTTTTACTTATATAATACGCCGCGTGTATGCGTGTAGCAGAGTGGTATGGTAGGGGGTAGGCAATAGAGATACAGCCTTCTGCGTGGTAGCACAAAAAAAGCAAGTGGTTTGAATACAAATGGTTGGAAATTCTCCCCGGAATGTAGGTAAACATGGGGTTTGGCAGAGCTTTGGACAACGTGTGGATATTGGCTGAGAGTGAGCAAAAGGAAATATGAGTGGCAGCGGTTTACAACGGGACAGGATGGTGAATAGAGATCACAAGAGAAAGGAGTAAGAGAGAGAGAGAATGGTAGATGTAGCAAACAGTAATTCGCTTTGTTTTCTTCGCTTTTTTGTCGGGAAGTTTATAAAAACCGCAAATGATTCGGATGCTTATATCACCTATTTTTGCATTGTCTCTCTATCTTTTGATATGACCAACCTTCCCATTTTCAGCTGCGACCCGAAGAGTGATCCGACTCGAAAAAGAACCAACGATCGCCGTCCCCGTCTCATCAGGGACTGGGGTTTGTGCAAGAGCATGTTGACGGTGCTCCGCACGGGTGCATTTGTTACGTAATGGCCAGTGAGGACCGTAATTAAGTCTAAATTAAAGACCAAGTTTTAATGTTTTGATTAAGTTGAAAAGCCGCAGTGGCAATTTTATTAAGTCAAACCAGAGACCGGAAATCTTCTCACGGTCGGAAAAGGAATATTTTTTATAGCGCCGAATTTGGCCAAAAAGGAATTTAGAATTTAGACAAGTTTCGTAAGGAACCACGCAGAGTTTTCCCAGATGAATGCAGTTAAAAAACGTATTAACTTTTTAGAATACGATAGAGAGACATAAATATTGAAAAGAAAATTGGCTAACTCCACCGACACGGTCCGTCTTGACGCGTGGCCTCTTCTGGAAATCAGGCATCCGTGACGGGCAGTTATGATGATTTCATTAACCTCTCTCTCCCCCCTCTCTCTCTCGGTGTTCGTGATTGAGAGCTATACTGGGCCCAGCAGCAGTTCTCTCTCTTTCTCTTCCTATTAACGCAAAATCAGTCGGCTCTGTGTTTTTGATGGCAGCTATGTCTATATATGTTTTTGCGTGAGTAAAAGAACTCCTTGTTTCAATCGGCGTTTGTCATTTCTTTCTACATGGAAGGCATGTACCCACCAAGGTTGCATGCTGCTTGTTCTCCCCAATGATCAACCACCGTCACGCAACATGCGCTATTGATTTGGTCGCCAACTTCGATTTGTCGTCGTCTCCGCAACGCGAACGTACAGCTGAGATGTCCACGCACCGAACGCACAGAAGGCACAGAATATGCATGGCTATGCTACACATTCGTACATAACACAATCTGGCACCGTCGACTAGCTGCATTTTTTCGAGCCTGGTTTATGTCTTAAAGATTGCATTTCATCACGACGTGGCGTCCGAAAGAAAAAACAACACACGATCACTAGACTAGCCACGGCCAAATGAAAAGAACAACGATGAAAACACAGATGAAGAAAAAACAAAACAACCCGCTAGAACATCGAATATACCAAAACGGCCAGAAAGAAAAATAATCAAGGCAAGATGATGAAATGAAAGTAAAAATTGAAGCTTCAAGAAAAAAAGTCTGACGAAAAAAACAGAAAGACGGAAGCTATAAAGAAAGAAAGATTTTAAAAAAGGAAAAAGGAAAATATTGATGAAAGAAATATCGCCTGATATTAACACCAACACAGCGAAGTAAGGATTTTTTTTCTTTCGATTCTCGGACACGTTCCTGCATTTATCTACAAGTCATTTCTAGTGATTCGAGGTTGACCATTTTTTTTAACTCTCTGTGTAATGTGAACTGTTTCAAATGTTTTGATTTTCTTCACGGAACTTCAACTTTAGATTTTTTTTCGTGGCATGGAGGAATAAGAAAACATTTAAAAATAACAACTAACAGACAGAACAATGAGAAAGTACGTGCATTCATATGTGAATATGAAACAAATAATAATGAAATAATGAAACGATGATAAAAAGAAAAGAAGATGTGTAGCACAATTATGAGAGACTAATGAAAAGCAAACTGGGATGACTCTTTTTGTTTCTTCAATGTGTTGTAAACGTTTTTTTCTCTCGATATAAGAAGAAAAGGATGTTTATTTAATTTTGTAATTATAATTCATGTTTTTTAAAAGTGTTCTGCATTCTTCAGAAGGTGGTATTCTGTGTGATCTGGTGGAATGATACATGTTCGCGATTCGCGTTAACACTTTTTGAACGTACGGGTTTTCCTCAGGCCTTCCATGTGCCTATGAAACGACGAAACGAATCGATTGTGGTTAAGTTAAAAGCACATGCCTGGGAAACTAAGTGGATATTTGTGTTGTAGCTAAAAACGTTCGCAAGTTACATCATTTTGTTGTAGGGCAAGAACAGCCCGGAGAACGGTAGTACACATTGGAAAAAGAGGAAAATATTCGGTAGAGAGGGCTGATGATTTCCCTGGTGGGGTTTGAAATGAAATTAGTTTTTTGTATGAACGCAAAGCGGGATCTTGCTTTTTTATGACATCAGATACACGGTTGCGCAAATTATAAGGAATGTTGAATATACATTTCTTTTATTTGCTGATTTGTTTTTGTCTTTCTCTTCCGTTTTGAAATTCCATTTCTGTATGTTTTGTTTTTCTTTTTGATTTTTGTAATTCTGGTAGTAAATTGAAATGTGAAAATCAATCCTGATTGATAAATGTATGCTATTGCCCGACATTATTTGCTGTGTAAATAACGAAGCACGAATCGGATTACATAGTTAAGAACATAAATAAAGAAACATAAGAAAATAGAACTAAGTTTATAGAAAAGTATTAAACGGGAAAAAAGTATCAATGTAGGTATTCGAAAATAAAATAATATTTTAATATATTCTTTTGAAAAGAAAGGGACGTATGTAGCAGAGCGGTATGGTAGGGGTGTAGGTAACAGAGATAAAGCATTCTGCTTGGAAGTACAAACAAAAAACTCAAGTCGTGTGAATACAAGTGTTGGAAATATGCCCGGTCAATCAGGGGTTTGGCAGAGCTTTAGACAACTGGTGGATATGCTATGTGCTGATTGGCTGAGAGGGGCGGGGGAATGCTTTGAATTTTGGGGGTGATTTGGGGGAGTTGAAAGTTAGACGCAGACCGTGAGTTTGCTATTAAGATGCGTGGCAGCCGTTGACGACGGGGCGGCACTATGAAGAGGATCACAGGAGAAAGGAGAAAGAGAGGGCGAATGGTAGATCTAGCAAACAGTAATTCGCTTTGTCTTCGCATTTTTATACGACAGTTTATAAAAACTGCAAATAAATCGAATTCCTATATCAACTATTCTCACATTGTCTCGCTATCTTTCGATATGGCCAACCTTCCCACATTCAGCTGCGTCCCGAAGACCTGGCGGACAAGAATCAAGGACCGCCGTCCCCGTATCGCCAGGGATCGGAGTTTATGCAGGAGCATGTTGACGGTGCCCCACACGGCTGCATTGTTACATGTGTACCATAGTCGTGCATATTCGGTATGTATATGTGCATACTCGAATAACGGGACGTTCGTTGCGATTCAAACGGTCAGCTGGAGAACAGAGGACAACGGAAACAAATATACAGCACGCTCGTTCAAAGGTGGTTGAGTTGGTAAACACCAAGGAGAGGAAGAACAATGAGGCACATCTTTTTGGTGTTGGAGTCTTCACTGTTGCGTGAATTGGCGGTGGTGATTTCTGTTGCGCAGCTGTGCTGTAGAGATAATATTATCTGTTTTGTTTTGAATGACTCAGTCGAAGACAGCACGTTTCAGTGGAAAAATAATTCTTAATTTACTTCGCGTCGCGCGTGAACCATCTCTCTGACCTTTCCCTTGCTTCTGTCTCTCCCTCTAGATAATCAACATCTATGTTTTACTGTCATACAGCCAGCGTGGGAAGATCCTGACACAGTGGATTAAATATTCGCCATACAAAGATACACATATGTGTATACGAACACAGACACACGCACGCGCACACACACACACAATAGTAAAGTAACGGTCTCTCACGATCGTATCGTACCATATGTCTCTATGTTATCTGTAACATATTTCATGGGAGAGAACTATTAAAAGATAATTATAGAGTAGTCTCTCTTTTGGAGATGCGTTCATTCTGGTTGGACGTAAAGAGGAAAATGCAAAACAAGAACATGTTTTTGATATTTTTAAGTACAATTCGATTGCACAATTATATAGATAGAGCCGTCATTCTTTGACGACATAGTGACACTAGTAATATATGAATTGTGTGTTTATGTTTTCGTTTGTTTTATATACATATATGTATGGTACAGATGTAACGCATCTTATTACGCATGGAATAATATTCATATATATTTAATAACATTGCAATTGCGTACGAGAAAAATGGAGACAAGAATAAAAGGAAAAAAAGGACACGGACGAGTTTGATTGTTAAAGATTACGTGTACATTCTGACATGGATCTTGAAATCACTCTCGATGTGGACGTACATGATACTTCACGCACACACGCACACACATAAGTATGTAATTGCGTATGTAATATGCACAGACATATATATATATATATATATATATATATATATATAAATATATGTATATATATGTGTGTGTGTGTGTAAGAATGTACGTGGTTTACGGCAGAGACAATGGGAGTTCAAACTCCGATCGAGGCTGTTTACATTCACCCTGCACCAATGCCATTGAGAAAGGCATGAATCCATCTCTTACTCCTCTGTTACCACCAGCTATGGGTAGAATAATCGGATACAGTGGACTTTCTAGCCTTGGGAAAACAACCAGTTTAGGAGGAGGACTTGTTTATCTTCAACCAGGATTCCAAATCCCTTTTATGATTCCAAATCCCTTTTATGGCAAATGGATGCCAACTTTGACATCCTTCAGACAGCTCCTGCAGTCAAGCTGGTGCCAAGAGGGGATTCTGTCGACTGTGC
The DNA here is from genome assembly GCA_006491835.1 of Architeuthis dux. Lineage (NCBI taxonomy): Eukaryota > Metazoa > Mollusca > Cephalopoda > Oegopsida > Architeuthidae > Architeuthis > Architeuthis dux. The sequence continues at coordinate 3,028,623 of VCCN01007125.1, read as the reverse complement.
CCCTCAGATTCCCCAAAGGAGTTCTTCTTCATAGATATGTGAGTGTGCGTAAGTGTGCGTGAGAGTGATGTTTTTGGTTTTCTTATGTGCGCACATTCACACTCATCTTTATTTATGTTTGTGTATGTATACACCTGCATCACCTTTAGACTTGCACTGACGACCTGAAATCCAAATACAAACCACCAACGCAGGTGCACGTGCCGAATCTTCCAATCAGCCTCTTTGTATCGCCATTTTGAATAGCATCATTTATTGAAGACACGCAGGCGCAGCCGCCCAAGGTTATACTTCCGGCTGTGTTCAATCCTCGTAAACCGATGGATATATCGTTGGATCCATGAAACTTCCAGTACAACGAACAATTACCTCAATCTTGTTTGCTTTTCAGTTATGCTTTTATCCATATAAACACATACACGCATTCACACGCACGCACACACACACACACACACATGCACACACATACATGCACACACATACGCACACACGTGTACGTTTATATATGTCTGTTTGGAACATATTTATGGATACTTTTTGTATATATAGTGGGCTCGCTTCACCAAATAATTGTGCATTTTGTGATAAAATCATGAAATGTAGTACACTTATGACCAAAGACATTAAAAAACTGCCGATGGTAGCTATTTCGACTGTTTTCAGATAAAGATTCCTATTATAATAAGATATTGAGGATATAGTTGAATTTATTTACCATACATTGTTTTTTGGAATTGTCAATTGGATAATACATGCAAGTTATTGAAATTCAAAATGGCCACCATAACTTGTATGAAAAGTGTAATTGCGATAAATTTGCGTAAACTGGTCTGCTAGGATCAAATCATACATTTTCCATGATGCAAAGTTCGTATTTGGAACATTAGCATTTCCCAGAAGCTTCCTTCTATCACACACTTCAAGACGACCACCATATGTGGGGTCAATTCTGGTGTCAACACCACCACTATATTCACTGTGTAGATGGGGCTGATGATGGTGGTAATGGTGGTGGCGGAGATGATCGAAATTCAAGAGAAGATAGATATATTGATGTATATATATATATATATATAGAGAGAGAGAGAGAGAGAGAGAGAGGGGGCGGAGGGTGAATTGTAAAATGTGATGCCTTTTATATGGTTAACTTCTAAATATTCCTTGAGATAACAATAAAAAATGTCTTTGCTCTTTGAGGGTAAATGCCATCTCGATGTCTTATGATTACCACTTTAATGGGGAACATTTGAATCTAAGAAAATTTCGCTGATACAGATTTCTTCGAGTAATTAGCTCTGATTCTCTAATGTTATCCTTACATGCAACGCGACTGACTTTTCCGTTAAAGACGGTCACAGAACAAAGAACTCTCTTGAAGAATATGACCAATGAGGTAATTAGGTTACTTCATGAATATTCGTAATAGAAAGCAAACGTTACTAACAAGCAAAAATAGTTCCATGATTCTAATTAGGATTCAAACCTTGTCAGCCATGGTAAAAGAAAGCAACAAAGCTTTTAGCACTCGTCGAATGGTAGGAAAAATATATTTCTCAAGTTGTTAAAAAAATAATGGATTATCTGTCATCAATCGGTTGGGTTTTAAATTCAACCGTTTGATGAAAGATAATCCATATATTTAGGGAAAAAAGAACGCCATCGGATAATCTGTTGACAAACCCACCAATAGAGAAATGGACGAGAACATCAACAAATCAAA
>VCCN01007125.1:2833925-2844448 GCA_006491835.1 Architeuthis dux | reverse complement strand
ATCGATTTAATATACTTCGGATGCTTACATTAACTTACAATTTACACAGGTGATGTATGTTGATATACAGTTAACAATTACAAAGAAATCAACACATATTTTCAAACATACAGTGCAGAATTAAATATAAACAAAAGTAACGGTGGATAAAAGTATTCGCACACTATAAAGATTGAATCATAAAAATGTTCCTTTAAGAAGTAATGCAGATCTAGATCTTTTTGCACCTGCATATAATATGTTCCAGCAATACTCACACTGGGTATGATACCATCACAGTCATATTCACTAAGTCATATTATTGCAACGAGGGCATGGTTAAAGTAAAGGAGATGTCAACCGAAACAATAAATGATGTAATTAAACAACATAATGTATGTTTGAGCTACAGAGACACTGCCAATATGTTAAATATCTCTGTCAGTACCATTACATTGATTATACTGAAGTGATGAATTTTGGCATCATCAAAATCCCCCTCGAACTGGTGCCCCATAGAAAACTTCTCCACGAGTAACTCGAATAATGCTAAGAAAGGTCAAACCGAATAATAACTTGAAAGGCGATTCAAGATGATTAAAGAGCCGTCGGAGCATCGATTACCAAGAGAACTATTAGTTATGAACTGCACAGGAATGGTTTAAAAAGTCCGCACCTCGTTGAGAAAAGGGTATCGGGATTGTGGAACGAAGTACGCTCATGGTCATTTAGAGAACCTTAATCGTTTTTGGAAGAACGTTCTTTGGTTAGACAAAACGAACATTTAGGTTTTTGGCCACAGCCCAGCTCGTCATATTTGAGAAAATATGAATGCACCGATGATCGAAAAGAAAAACACCATCCCCTCAGTAAGGTTTGTATTTGTATTAGAATTAACTGTCGAGGAAACTCTTAAAAATATTCTGAACGTTTTATATTTGTGAAGGCTTCCTTTCGGGTTCAAGGGCCCTCTGTTAAACAGGTATACAACACCAACGGTTAGACAGATATCCATGTATTATTATTTCAGTCTATGGCACCTTTTAGATGGGACAGGGCCCGCGAGGGGAACACATGGTCCCCGTTGAGAATGTCTGGCCCAGGCATATTTAGACTTCCATGAAATCTATCACGATTCCTGTAAACATTGCAAATTATATCAATTCTCCAGCTTTCGACAACACATCTCACATGACAGATGTGTAACATACACCAAGTGTAATTTTAAAATGTCTTACTAAGACCAGACAAGGCTGTCCTTTATGAAAATACATCTTGTTTTCTTCAGAACTGTTTTGTTTCTGAAACAAAAATAGAAGCACCCATCAAAAACAACACGTTGCTGAAATGTATGGCTTTTTATAGTGTATTTAGTAAAGGCGAACGAACATTCACATTTCATAAAGGCAAACGTAAGATACACGTTTCCTCCGTTACGCGGAAGCAGACTAACCTGGCTGCGAACGACAAGAACTGAATGAATGAATGAATGAATAGAATAATTGGAATACACTATCGGTCAACGTCCTAACGTGTTCCGTCTTCAGTTGGGGATTGGTTTCTGTTCATGGCTGTGACGTTTTGGTGTAAGTTTTAAAAGGTGTAATATTGCCACAATGCTTGTCGGTACCATCATCACAACAACAGCAACAACAACGATAACAACTGACTGGCCTAGCTGCGAGTGACAACAAATGAATGGATGAATAGAATAATATGAATACACTATCGGTCAACGTCCTAAATTGTTGCGTCATCAGTTGGGGATTGGTTTCGATTTATGGCTGTGATATTTTGGGGTAAGTGTTAAAAGGGTTAATATTGTCACAATGATGGTCGGCACCATCATCACAACAACAACAACAACAACAACTGTCTGGTTCTATTTACATCCTGGTTATTGAAGATATTTGTTTATGGGAGAGTGAGAGAAAGGGGAAGAAAGCAAGAGAGGAAGGGAGAAAGGAAGGAAACTATGGAGGGAGAGAGGGAGGAAGGAAGGAACGGAGTGAGGAACAAACGAACTACCAAATGAAGGTATTAGGGGAAGAGAGGAAGAAGGGGAATGGAGGAACGAAGGACGGAATAATGGAAGTGGACATAAAGGATATGGGGAAGGCTGTGAAGTGAGCGTAAGGGATGGAAAATGATATGAGGTGGAATGAAAGAAGGCATAGAGAATGAGAGTGAGATACATTATGATAAAAACATGAGATAGAACAAAACATTAGTAGAAAGTATGCGTAGAATAGAGAGCACAACGTGATCTGTGTTTGTGAGAAAGAGAAAAGAGAACAGAAGGGAGAGACTGGAATATGAGGGGAGAAAGGAATATACAGTAAGGTATGAAACATAACTAGAAGAGATGGGAAGGGAAGGGTGGGAAAAGAAGGAACGAAAGAAAGAGTGCAGCACGGAAAAAAGAAAGAAAGGAAGCAACAATACAATCGAAGAAAGAAAACAAAGAGGGAAGGGGGAAACTAGGAAGAATGAAGGGAGAAAGAAAGAAAGAAAGAAAGAAAGAAAGATAGAATGACATACACTAGGTAGAAAAGCAGGATGGATATAAGGGAAATTGATGTTTTGAGTGAGTGAGAAGTTTCAGAAAATAAAAAGGGAAAAGATGCAAGAGAAAGAGAATTACACCGAATGAAACTGGGAGAGTGAGAGTTAGATAGTGAAAGAGCGATATGGAAGGATAGAGTGATAGATAGAGAGTGAAAGAGTGCAATAGAAAGAGAGGGTGAGAGTGAGTGATTGAAGGACTGACATAGAAAAAGTGAATGACAGCAAGATTGTGAACTAATGAAATAGAAAGAGGGAGTGATAGCAAGAGAGTGAACGAATCAGCTAGAAATAAGGAATGAAAGCGAGTGAGTGAAGGATGAGATAGAAATATATACAATGAGAGTGAGAAACAGATAGATAGAAATAGAAAGATAGAGTGAAAGTGAGAGAGTGAAAGAGTTAGATGGAAAGAGGGAGTGAGAGACAAAAGCTCCAATAAAGGTCAATAAGCAACCACGAACTATTCTCCTTACAATGTGTACATCGATAGACTCATGGGGGAGGGTTTAGTAGCTTTGATGCTTCACTTGTAGAACAAAGTTAAGATCGATAGACGCATAAGGGACAGGGGTGGGCTTTAGTACTTCTGGTTCTTCTAATCGATCTTTCAAACAACAGCTCGGGTGGGTGTATTTTCCATGGTGGGTAACGAAGGTGGACATAGAGCGTTGAAGAAAGAAAGACTGAAACAGCAGTTTTAAGTGTCGATGGGTTGGGAGCTTGGAGAGTCTTGGAGAGATAAGGAGTGACCGACACGACTTGGGAGCCTGGGGAGACGAGGAGACCGACACGATGCAGATTGGGGAAACGGCACGTATCTTCCACGTGTCAGTGCTCCCGAGCCATCATTTACCGGTGCAGCTACTGAACACACCCACAATCATTGACCATTGCTGAGGCAGTCATTGATAAGTCTTTTGTCTGAATTAGTCTGTCTGATAACCGTAGCAATTACTCGCGTGCGTATCATCAAATGGTGTAGAAGGCATGAGAAAATGTGGCAAAAGCTGTAGAGGTTGTGAAGTGAATCTACTTCATGTGATATTTGTTGAATCGGAAACCAAATAGTTTTAGTTAGTCCCATGCCTGGTCTTATTATTACCGTAAATTAATGATGAACAATCGTACATAACAATTATTTAACTTTCAACAGAATCTCTTTCTTTGTCAGTGCACCTGATTCAGTCGTGAATATTAATCACATAGATCGAGCGATATATGTAGAATGATGCCGGTATTATATGTACGGGCGAGATGAATCTGTGGAGGGAAATAAAACATTATGGTCCATACCGGAGAAAGGCTCTCCCGCGTGCCTTGATGGAAAGACGACAACATTCTTTGGCTTCAAGGAAAATGCGTATTGATAACTTCAAGGCCGGGCCGGTTCGCGGATCACGTGGGGTATCGAATTCTGTTTCGGTTAAAATTTTAATCGAGTTGTTAAATTCTGTCCCTAGTTTCTTTACCGAGGGTAATGATACTAGTTCAAATCAGGTTTCTTTCTCCTTCTCCTCCCTCACCCTGAAGTGCTGAGGGGCCAAGCCCCCTAGCATGTTTTACGCGTCTCTCCTGGGTCTCGGACTGATTAACTCCCGCCCGATTTGAAACCGGCGGACCTGATTGGTCGAGAGCATTCCATTTGTTTCGCTTGCTCGGCCATTTAACCTAGTATCTAGCCCTGGAAACATGATATGGCGTTTTGGGCATGTCCCAATACTATCTCCAAAAACGTGCGAACATACGGACACACAACCTGAGTGTATTTCATTACATATACAGGGAACATTACAGATCAAGATTCAGTTAATAACTAAGTCTTAGGCTACGGAGTCTCTGATCGACCTTAGTAAATATTTAATACTACAGTTGCTGCCAAGGATGAGATGTCGGTTTTAGTCAAAGTCAAGTTTCATCAAGAATTTGAATTCCATACTTTATGTTTACTAACAGTCTGTCTTATATGTAACATTCACATCTCTACCAAATATTTGGGAAACAGTAAAACGGCTTTTTTTTACTAATTTCTTTTAAATTAAACTCGTTGTTACTTTCGTGTCGGCAACCAATACATCAGCAAAAGAGTCATCGAAAATCCGACAAACATCAGAGAAAAGGTCTCAGAGAGGGAGAGCGATGCGGGGGTAATGTTTGTTAGGCGTTAGATAACTTCCTTCTCACTTAGTCACGGTCGATTAACTAAAGTCCACAACGCCTCCTTAGTTGTTGTAGCATTATATTGTGTAGCTAATTACCCTTTTTTTCTTTCTATTTTCCATTTGCCTATATTCTAGTCTCTCTTACTTCCGTTTAATATTTCTTCATCCTTCCTTTATTTGTTTATTTCCTGTTACCTTTGTAATGTACACTCTGGTTGTGTGTGTTCGTGTGTTGGCACGTTTTTCGGGAGATAGATTGGTACGTGACCAAAACGACATGTCATATTCCCGGGGCTAGAAAATAGGGCAAACGACCGACGAAGTCAGAACAAAGAAAATGCGTTCGACCAACTAGCGTGGTTTAACCGGGATTTCAAATCGACCGGGATTTCAAATCGGCCGGTAGTTTAGAGTCAGTTAGGGTACGGCACCCAGCATCAACGGGTCAAAACAAGCTTGATACCTTGGCTCCTCACCCGTTAGGGGTGAGGGAGGAGAAGGAGGAAGAAATCTGATTTGAACTCTTATTATCACGCTAGTTGCTCACACACGGCAACGCAACTGGGAACAGATTTTAACAACTCGTTTAGAATGTTAACCGAAGCAGAATTCAATACCCCAAAATGATCCGCAAACCGGACCGGAATCGAAGCAACAAGTTCGGTGAGGAAAAAAATATAGGTTGTCAAGAAACGAAATGGCATCCCTCATGTTTGCACAGACATGGCAACGCGTGGAAACATAAAATGATTGTTGAGAAACAAAATGGCATCCTCCACGTCTACATAGAAATGTACATATCCAGTGTAAGAAGTCATATGTATACTGAAGGAAACGAGCACATGTCAAACTGATAAGAATTAAAGTTGATTCACATTTTCCTCAGGAGAGAATACAGATGGGGGATAGATAAACAGGTTGAGAAAGTGTGTCACATGAGAATGTCGGCTTTAAATAACATTTTCGCTAAAAGTAAGAACAAAAGTAGGGAAATAATGTATATTTTATTGTATAGCTCAATAGAGGTCAAAATAGAGTAATATCTTTAAGATCTAAGCAAATACCTTGTGAGTTAATGTGTATCTGACAAGCATTGGACATTCGTTGCTATTTGTAGATATCTAGAAAATCAGTTCAAACTTGAAAAACTACCCATTTTCTGTTTAATAATATTTACGAAGTTTAGCTATGAACCGCGCATGGCTTAACGGAGGGGATGATCTTGGGAACACTGTGCTACACTAATCTCCCGAGAAGAGTTAGCCTACCTACCTTGAAAAGCAGTATCCAAACTCCTGGCTTTTACTGGGCACGAAAAGCGACCATTGTATCAAGGTGATAAATGTTATTATATAATCAAACATCTGATTCTCTGTTATATAAGCGTTTGAATAAAATGATTTCGGGACTTAATTCTGATAAGTGATTATTTGGACACACATTTAATTATTATGAATATTGCATGAGAGAAGACAGTGCCAAACTTTCAATAATCATATATTGGCTTGAATTTAAATTGCGAATATTATTACCAAAACAATCATTCAGATAACAGACACTTAACCCATCTTCTTGGCTTGTATTTCAGACATTTCCGAAGTCAGAATGTGCATCTTAAGAACAGGGAAATCATCTACAGCAGTCTTGTAATGACTCGACGCATAATTTATTACATATATTTACTATACTTGAAACAGTAAATAATGTCTTCTTTATTGGCAAATTAAGGAGTCAATCTCCATCTAATGTTAACCAGATTGGTAGTTGAGAGGAATAATATATAGGAGGCTGGAAGTTTAGAGATACACATTTTATTGTACGTAGCCTAATAAAGAGAAACATTTATTGTATATAACAAATATTGTTTTTCAACATAATCTCTTTCATTGGCAATGCACCTAACCCAACGTTTCCTCTGCTTCAACAACTAAGGTATACAAAACCCCAGGACTTGGTCCTCCAGAAATGCAACTTACGGACTTATTGTGTAGCCTAATAATTAAGAAAGCATTTATGTTATACAACAAATATTCATTTTCAACATAATATTCTTCTTTGTTAATGCATTAAGCCAACGTCTCTCGAGCTCCAACAACCTAGGTATGTGTAAAACCACGTCTTGAATCCCCAGGAATTCTAATAACTGGGTAAGCCAAGGATTTATTGTTCCACCCTCATATACTCATAGAATAAATGAGAGATAATGCCATCATCAACCGTTCAGCTTAAATGTGCGAATGGATTTCCTGGGATCAGTTACTTGTATAACCAGCTGATAAACAATGTGGTCTGAACAATCTAAATATGAACGCTAAAGAAAGCGTGTATTAACGCCTATAAGATCTCTACTTTTCAAACACTATGTAGGATCCTTTACGAGAAGTTATTATTTACAACCTCTTTTTGGTCTCATAGGTTCCAAGTGATTTAGAATGAACGCGTATCAAAGTCTAGTGTGATCTATATGTTCTCAATATTTTTGAGGAATGGAACTAATTAGTTTTAACTTATTTATCTGATAGCTTCTTAATTGTGTTTTTCTCATTACGCTTATCACGCTGAAAAAATCTAAAAGCTGCTACAAAACATATTTTAGACTCATTTACATATTTTATTTTAACCGGTTTGAAAGATCGTTATTGATAATTGTGTCTAACTTGAAAACATACTTGCAAGTTAATCATATTTACCTGCTGATAACATAACAGTCCTAAAATAGGTGAGGTTGAACTGAATGTAAATAGCTAAGTCAGCTCCTTCATCCAACAGAGGTCTAACACAATAATTTGAATACCAATTGCAATAGCTATTGAAGATATATCCAGTGACCCTTCAGAACAGTGAATTTCAAACAAGAAATATAAGGGGAAGAACAGCTGAGTGCATTTTATTCAAAGAAACTTGTTGATGTAACCAATGATATCATGGGTAGGTGTTATTTCACTAAAACATTTGTACCATGGCGAAGGAGGGCATACATGAAAATTGATAGATAGATAGATAGATAGATAGATAGATAGATAGATAGATAAAAGTTCAAAACATACAGATTGGCACTAACTAAAACAATTGACTTTTGTAAACAGCAGTGGTTCTTTGATGAAGACAAAGGTTAACACAGGAGAAAAGGAAATAGGATTCAAATCATCGACAAATACCCCAAAATAGAAATATGTTTAATAAACGAGCAGGAGGGAATTAAAAATAGCCACGATTCAAAATATACAGAATACAAAGAATTAATTTAACCTTTATAAACAACCACACTATAAATAAGACTGACAGAGCGAAGACAAGCCAGAGTGTCCCACATATACGAATTGAGTGGTCACCTCCGAAACCTGCTATAAACACACACACTCTCTTTCTATCTCTCTCTCTCTCTCTCTCTCTCTCTCTCTCAATTGTATAAGTTCATTTGTGTTTGACAAAACTTCTGTAGAATTACGAATAAACAGAGTATACTCTTTTACAAGGAAAATCGTCTCCGTCTCGATCCTTCGTTGTGTTCCAGACCAATTCTTTCCAGAGACCAACCTCGGTCTTCTCGAAGTCCGGACACAGCGAGCGCCCTGACACCGTCCACAACCAGGAGTGACGAAACCAACCTACTGTCGTTGAACGTTTGGTCGCCGACCTCCAAGAAGGTGACAACGTCACACATTGAAAAATGTCATTCATGCTAATGACTGTTAATGATTACATAGTAACACGGCAGTGGCGGTAGAGAACAATTAAACAATAGAAGCAGTGTTACTTTGTTCATAATGTGAATTCTGAATATAAGGGGCAGATTCTGGTTTTACGAACTGCTGCCAACTGACTAGTTTACCATTACTCTCTACGTCCCCGATTAGCTTTAGGCATTGTTTCTGGTGATAGAGAAAACATGTTGCTAATTAAGCATTAACGTTTCTACAAATAAATATTTTACTAAGTTTTAGCATTCAATTCGCATGTGGCGCATTGGAAATCAGGAAGAAAGGGATCGTCAGTGGTCACGAATTAATGCAAGCCAGAATAGGGTAGTATATGCATAATGTAAATGTATTTCAAATGCTGTTACTATAGAGATTTAACAATTAGGAAGAAAGTGATCGTCGGCTGTCAGGATGTAATTCAAGCTTTGCAATCAGAATAGGGTTTTTATTAGTATTATTATTAGTAGTAGTAGGCTTGTGCGAGTTGTATTCCTGCGTGTATATTTGATGTACATGGTGCCTGCCTTTTTTTAAGCTTTTTGCAGTAAAAAGGACAGTGTTAATTGCATGTGCCTGCAGTGATGTACAGATTTGTTTTTGTGCACGCATAGTGTTTTGGGAATTCGTGACAAGCAAGTTCCGTAATGTGAGACATGTATTCTGTGTAGTAAGATCCTCCTTATGTGAGAAGGTATTGTCATGATTTGTAGTGTGTGACCCGAGTAGTTGTTGTTGTTATGTCGGAACGTTTAGTGTTACTATTAGAAGCTGCTTTCCATTCTTATCGGGGTTACCATTTCGTCTGAACTGCGATTGGTCAAGCATTTAATAGTTATGAGAAATGCCCGGAGCATATTTTGAAATATGTCTCCTATGCGTCCGACAAGAACACCCCTTAGAAGTGATGGGTTGTATGCCGACATCAATAGCTAATATCGATTACATGTCTTAAAATATTTTGGGAAGATAACTCCCCTTCCAGATTTAGGTTTTATTTCTTATGTATCTTCTACTTGTGGTGTGTTTGTACTTTCGCTAGTGAAATATATGTGTCTGGAGAATCAGCCGTTCTCGATACGCGTGTATTGGAGATAAGAAAGGTTATGGCTGTATGTCTGTATGTGGTAAGGCATTTGTTTATATGGCAAACGATGTTGCTTTCTGATTGGTGAGAAAGTCACAATTCTGTTAACTGACCAATCGCCTGTCCCATGCGCTGGGAGCCTACTTGTTGGCAGATGTATGAGCATTTGTCACAATTGTATGGAAGCACCTAATTATATAGTTCTTTGGATGATTGATCCAACAAACGCGCTATTATATGGACACTCATGGATGAATCCCTTCGTCAGGTCGTGCTAAAATATACCCAGGCCCAATGGAGACTTAGATCAGCATCATCATGAACAATTGACTGCTTCTGGCTATAATCATTCCTCTGGATACACAGGGCGTACTTAAGGCAGTGCAAATTGTGCAACTATACAGCGACCCAGGAATTCAGGCTCCCCGGGAAAATATTATTCGTTTAACTCGTTTAAGGATATATAATGTTACACAGAGATAGATTATTGACCCATGAATGTCTTTTTGTTAAATGAAACATCATAATTTTATGAATATTCCATTTCTGCTTTGATTTGTTTGAATTGGGCTTCATCGGTGCTGGGCAGACACTAGACATGACAGGCATGGTAATGTGAAGAACATACTCCTGTGTGTCACATATATGTTTCCGTTCGACATTTTATGAAGATTAGATAGGACTTGTGAGAAAGATAGAAGCACCATGAACATAATGGTTTACATTCTATTCAGTCTTTCAGTAGGGAAGTAATCGCTAAGTGTAAGGATTGAACTATGGAACACATCAAACAGAGAGAGCAGAATGAATTAAAACGAGTATTTGGTTTAACGCTGAAATGAAGTATTTGTATTATTAATTATTGACATATTTTCTTTTGAAAATCGTCAACAAAAACTGTCAACATAGTTCAAAATATGTTTATTTGGCTACGGAAGTCCCAAGATGAAGAAGAGCTCAAATCTAAACTTATTCTGCCTCGTCTATGTTCAGCTTTTATTGTCCATATTGTTTGTTTATAATCTAATAGCA
>VCCN01007125.1:2675407-2685529 GCA_006491835.1 Architeuthis dux | reverse complement strand
TTTGTGTCGATATGCATGGATATCAGGACTATGCGCATGCTTTTGCAGAATGAAATGTACACATCCATGAAAAGTAATTATATATTTACTCACAACCACATGTATACATGTTTCTTTAACAGCCCACCAATATATAGAGATTGCAATCACTACCAGACATTCATGAGACACTTCATTTTTACACCCACCTGTACGATCGATTCACATACACAGTCAAAGAGCCTGTATCATTTTAAAGTTGCGATGAAAACCACTAATAACGTGTAAGATGAGGGTAAAGAGTAGTCATGGAAAATTAAATAATAATGATTTATAATACTCTATCTAACAGAAATAAATACGGAGAAATATAGTAAATACTGTAACTACCAGAAATGTACGGAACGAAGGGTATGACTCACGGTGTTATTTCGAGTTTCTGCTACTAGTTAAGCTCAGTGGCGTAATTGGTAAAGCAGACCTGGCTAAACGGTCCTTCCCGTGGCTAGGGGATGTGGGTTCGAGTCTCACCCGCAGCTTATTGTTTATTTTCCGATCAACGCTATTTGCGCACTGCTGGAGGCTAATCGGTCTGACCAAAAGTTGCGATAAAAAGCAACTAATAAAATATAAGATGAAAGTTAAAAATTTAAATAATAAATGTTCCGATTATTTCGGTTTATCTCACATCGAGGCGATCTCCCCCAGTGGGTTTGTTATTCATACACAGTCAAGATAAGCCCCGCCCTATTGATACACAGTCATAATGAGCTTTCCCCTAAATAAAACAGGATGGGATATTATTTAATCGCTCTTATCAGATTAGCGCTCAACTTGGTCTCGACAGACACTGTGACGACATTGAAGTGACCTCTCCAGGGCGCAAGCCTGGGCGAAGTGCATGGATATCTTAGGATGCCCACTCGACAGTGGCCTTCTTGGACTCACTGATGGAGTCGAAAGAAATGCGACGCGCGATACTTTTGGCATTAGCTTGGCTGAAGGAGCCGGACGGACGTCCAAGTTAGCATCCAGCCGACTAAAAGGGGCCCGATCCCTGGTTTAGAATTTTCTTTCCCAAGGCTAGAGGGCTCGGTTCTCGCTGCTATTCTACCCATAGCTGGGGAAGAAGGGATGGAGCAAATGGAATTAATCCGAAGTGAACGTAACCAGCCTCGATCGGATTTTGAACTAGGATTGCCGATTCCAGAATAGTACATTTCCAAATTATGCTGGTCTAAATGTAACGGTTAATCCATTCATTCATTTCTTGTCGCACGCAACCAGTAACCCAGCTTTCAGATATCAACATGACACAATGATTAGTCAAGAACACAGCTATTGCTAGTAATCCAACATTTATTTAAATACTGTTTATATTCTCTGTCATTGGGGAAATCATGAATCCACTTCTCTCTGTGCTATCTCTCATCACCAGATGTCTTATGAATAACTACACTATCTTTTTCAGCTTACCATCCCAGTGAAACACATATTCTTCCAATACTGCTTTTATTTTTTTCCCTACATCATGCATGGAAAATATCATTTTTTTGCGTTCAATGTCTTTATAGCTTTTAAAATCATTAAGTCATCTTGCATGCAACAAATCCTTTAATCCCAACTTTGGCCTTCACCGAAAGACGGGGGAAATGCACGGTCACTCAACCGTCTTAGTTTTTCTTGGTCTTGAAAAATGAGAAAGATGTAGAAAAAAACAGCACGAATTATATTCTAGAGACCATGGAATGAATGTTCTGTTTGATGTACGTTATTTGCGTATATTTCCCCATTAGGATATGGGCAGATATACAACGTATGGAAAACCTGAGTGTTTACATCCTTTTTTGTTTGCGTCAATAATTATATCCCTATATAATATAAATATGTTTTGAGACATAACAATATTAGCAGAGTATGAAAGAGAACTCGACAGATATGGAAACCGTGAGCAGACAGACGTTCTAGAAGATGCAGGATAGACCCTGCACAAATGGCTAGCACAGCTATTCACACAATGCATAAGAGAGAGAAAAGTACCCCAAAACGTATGTCTAGGAATAGTAATCCTACTCCACAAGAATGGAGGTAACCACCTCATTAGTACACTATTACCTAACATATATAAACTGTTCACAAAAAATAATCTCAAACAGATTAACAGGCACTCTAGTCGAACATCAGCCACGCGAGCAGGCAGGCTTCAGAAGCGGCTACTCAACAATAGATTACCTACATGCAATATACCAACTGATCGAAACGTCCTTAGAATACAACAAACCACTCTGTTTTGTAGAAAGAGAACGACTGCCGAATAAAGTGATGCATAACGATATGATGAAAGACATCTGCTATGAACAGGGACATTTTGAAGGGCGCCTTGCCAATGTGCTTAAAACGTAAAGTATACAACGGTTGCATGATACCAGTCATGACCTACGGATGCGAAACATGGAATTGACAAAACGAGCTGCAAACCAACTCAGAATAGCACAGAGATCCATGGAAAGAGCAATGCTAGGGATAACTCTAAGAGATAAAAAAAAACATCAACATGGATCAGAGAGAAGACCAGAGTGAAATATATTATACACATAATTAAGCAGCAAAAGTGGAGATGGGCTGGCCACCTAGCAAGAAGTGATGCCAATAGATGGGGGAAAAGATTAACCGATTGTTGCCCATGGGACAGTAAACCAAGTAGGAACATCCCAGGCACAAGGTGGAGGGACGAGATAGAAAGGTTTGCCGGTAAGACTTGGCAACGGTTAACACAATATAGGTCGTCATGGAAGGAGACTTATAACGGCTGATGATGGTGATGGTGGTGATGATGATGATATATATGAGATACACAGCATAGACCTATTCAATTTTGTTGAAGCTTAAAATGACGTCATATATTTTAAAATAATGATAATGACTGACTACTAGCACAGCAGCAAGCCAAAGAGAGTTGTTTTGGACATGCTATCAATTATATATTATACTGACCCAGTATGGCGCTGTTCCGTTTAGGGCTGTACTTTGTTTTGGAACGTATCTAGAGCGCTAACTGATGTATTACTGTAATAGTTCGTCCTTTCTTAAAAAATATTGTACTTGTCATGACCAGGATGCATTTTGCAACTTCAGATAAATCAATGATGCAATTGATTGCGCTTAATCATGGCACGTTTTGAACTATTAATACAATTATTCTTATGTCAAAGTAACGATGGCCCTAAGACTGACAACCACTATCTCTGATTTGAAATAGATCCATCGTCCTAAAAGAAACATTCAATTTTTATTTTTCTTGTCTCATCAAATTCAATTTCAACTTTCATGCGCGATAGGAACACCATTCCGATAGGATTATTTTATCAAGATCTCACATCTTGAGATGTCAGCCCAATGGCCGTTGTATACACATGCAGTTTTGCTTCGGAATGTGTGGATAATTTCTTTTTCACATCTGGTCGGTTGTCGTCTTAATTACATTTCAAATTGTAATTAATTAATTGCAGACTCCGTTTCAAGGTGATAACTTTATCTACTAATTAAATTCTAATCGTCCATTTCTCGGTTTATTTATTTTGATTATTCCCCAACGCCAAAAGCTAGTCTCCATTTCTTATCTAAGATAGTAATAATATCAATTAATTCATGCAAATGAGCGTGTGGGAATCTGCTTCTACAAGCAAAATGGATGTCGATTCTAGTATATGTGTCAGAGTAAACTGGCTCAATTTTGTAAGATTTCGAGTTGTCAGTAATATTGTTTGTCCATTCCAGCATTCTTGGTTCCAGAACGGAGTCAGATTATTCATGTTTCCGGACCAACAGTAGTCAAGTTATCATAATTGAATAATACATCTCTGAACAACTAATCATGCAGATCTCATAGCAGTAAAGCGTTAGGCATGTTATAAAAGAAAAAAACCAAATTAAATATGGATTAGATGCTTAAATGCAATACATTATTATAATAAACACAGTTTATTAATAGAAATGAAACTGATATATGTATATTACATAAACATATACAGTACTGTACTTATGTGATATATTGTCGAATTTTCTCCATACTTCTACCTATCCAGCATCGATATGGACTTGTGTTTTCGCTTTATATCACCATTGAGACCTGAACTTTGGTTGGAGGCTATTACTAAGGGTGTATGTAAGCAAGTTAGGCTAGGAATTCTGCAGAAGATATGGGGCAGTAACGACTACCAAAGAGAACTGTGCCCGCTCGTAATTTCTTCCGGACTTAACCGGATCATCCATCACCGGAAGATCGATAGGTGCCTGTTGTAATTAGAATTAAAAAAAACACATGATTACCATAAAAATCAAATCAACGCTAAACTGGTTACGGCCACATGCGTTTGACACGCCGGTTGTAGTACGAACATCGAAGTTAAGCAAATTCAAGCCTGGTCAGTACCTAGATGGGTGAGCAGCCCAGGTGTTGTAGAGAGCCTATTATGGCGATCCCATTAATCTTCAAAAGGAAGAGACCGTTCTCGACACTACGCTCAATACCGCAAGCCAAAGGCTGCTGTAACCCATCCCAACCGAACCCTCTGACTGCAAGACACAAATAATGAATGAATGAACGCTAAACATATTATACAAGGACACAGTTTGACATTGTTTCTTGATGAACTGAAATTGGTCACAACACTTTGCTAATAAATATAAGTTGTTTTGGGTAATAACAGTATTTACACTTTTAAAACTTGTAATACAACTTTTGGAATTATAGTGTAACATATTTAAAATACAATGCATTTTAAGTCTGCTATTTTCAAATATTAGAAAAGTGATATACGTTATTTTTTTTGGGGGGGGGAGATGATTAATATTAATATCTTTATAACTTATAAACACAATAAAACATTTGGAATACTGGTTCAATATCTTTATGAAGAGAATGCATTTTAAATCTGCTATTTTCAAAGGTTAGAAAATAAATATACGTTCCTTTGGCAATGACAACGATTAAACTTAATATCTTGAAAAC
Organism: Architeuthis dux; assembly: GCA_006491835.1. Taxonomy (NCBI): domain Eukaryota; kingdom Metazoa; phylum Mollusca; class Cephalopoda; order Oegopsida; family Architeuthidae; genus Architeuthis; species Architeuthis dux. The sequence continues at coordinate 2,680,539 of VCCN01007125.1, read as the reverse complement.
TTGTAATAGAATATCTGGAATAATGGTTCAATATCTTTAAAAACACAATGCATTTTAAATCTCGTATTTTCAACGATTAAAATATAATTTCCTCTCAAAAAACAATAAATACTCATTTTCCAGATAATAATGTGCGAGTTATTTGACATCTATAGGGAAAATGAAATTACAGTTTTATTCTTTCTGTAATACGTTTTGTATAGAGGTCGTATAATATAATACGCTTTAACAATTGATAGGCGTTTTGATTTATTGAACTGAGATAATGGCGTGGATAATTGTTGCTTATTTGCCGTCTATATAACCAATGAGAAACTCTAAGATACTGAATGGATAGTAGACTTGTGGTTGACTATTGCGGAACGAAAGTAGAAGCAATAATTTAACGGCTATTGGTATTAATAGAGACATTCGGAAGAGTACCTTGCCCATGTGCCTAAAGCGTAAAGTATACAACGGCTGCATAATACAAGCCATGACTTATGGATGCGAAACATGGAAATTACCTAAACGAGCTGAAAACCAACTTAGAATAGCACAGAGAGCCATGGAAAAGCAATGCTAGGGATAACTCTAAGAGATAGAAAAAGATCAACATGGATCAGAGAAAGAACTAGAGTGGGGGATATTATACAACTAATTAAGCAGCAGAACTGGAGATGGGCCGGCCACCTAGCAAGAAGTAATGACAATAGATTGGGGGAGAAACTAACCGATTGGTGTCCATGGGACAGTAAAAGAAGTAGGAAAAGGCCAGACACAAGATGGAGGGACGATATATAAAGGTGTGCCGGTAAGACTTGGTAGAGGATATCACAATATAGGTTGTCATGGAAGGAGATGGGAAAGGCCTTTGTCCAGCAGTGTACTTATAACGGATGATGATGATGATGATGGTGATGATGCTGGTGGCGTTTCCCTATCTATTAATATGATGCATTTGATGGTTTACTTGGTTTGTTGAATGCGTCCTATAGCCAGCCAAACAGCTGGACCCCGGGGAGCGGGTGAACATTAGGTAGCTTGATTCGTCGACGGATATGGATATGTGCCGCTGATACCTCCGAGGTATCTAGAAGTCACTACAGGTTCAATACTGCTATTTACAGCCAAACTACACAGTCGTACAAGATACTACATAAGCAGCGTATGCTCTTATTGTATGCGTCTATGTATCCCTAACATTCTTCTATAATTTCTGACTACCTCAAACATCTCCATGTCTTAGACGTCTAATTTCCGTTTCTCTCCCTACAACTAAAAGACATAGCTCAGTGTTATTTGCTTCCATAACTACAGACTTCGCTGACTAACACATTTCGCTATAGCCAGACATAGAAATATATCAGATGCATAGTGTTATTTTCTGTTTTAAACGTATACAGGTTTATGCTCATATATGCAGCATTTTCATTATGATACGTATTAGTAAAATCGGGAACATTTACGCCCCCCGTTTACCCATAAGAAACATTTATAAGCTATTCACAGAGAACATATGAAGGCTTCGACGAAGTAATAATTAAATATAATAGTACAATATTTGTGCCGTATGATGCCTATGGCAAGCCATCCCTGCCAGGGCATTACATATCACTAGATGTCTTCACGCTCCTGTTCCAGAAAGACGTTCTATGAGGTTGTGCGATATGCGACACTTGACTTGAAGGCGACAAGCACCCAGACTGGCTTTACTCACTTGACCCGCTATTTAAAAAATATTTGTTTTATCTCAGGTGTATCTCTCGACAGAGTTTACATTATGGACGTTAGCTGTTGGTGGATACTAACGAAAAAGAACTTATGTTATGCAATTTGATATTTTTGAATGCATATTATTTTTATTTCACTGAATCAAGTTACATAGCCACACATTGACAAAGACAAAAGTGTCTATGAATTGTATTCATTGCCTTCACCGAACCATGTGTCTATCGATTTGTCTCTTCGAGTGTTTTTAATTAATAGTGACATTTTGACATTATAAAGCCAATAAATAAAATTCATAAAAACCTTTATTTTTGGCAACTTGTAAAAGGTTTCAAATTAAATTAAAATTCACAAACAAATGTTCTATGTTTTGTTGACGTAAGAAGAACAAGTACAACTTTTATCTTAACTAAATGCCGTAGAAAGCGCATTTTGATCTGGACCAAAGTAATATGATCGTGTCCCGAATTCTGATCCAGTTTCATTATGACATTTATCTGACCCGCCGTCCACTCATTAATACGCCACCTGGCCTGCAGAAGCAAAAGGTTTGCCGACCCCTGGTTTACAGTAGTACCTCAGTTAGCAATATAAATACGTTGCACCTCGAAGAGGTCATCATAGCATAGCATGAACACCTCTCTTTGCATTGCTGCTACGCTCCTAATCTGGCTCATTCTCATTATTTAAAAATATATGATGTCGTTGTTGATCCTCCTCAAATTGGAACAGATTAGTGATGTGTATCTCATCAGTTCGCTACATCCTGCAGCTGGTGAAACATCACTAGGTGTCGATGTCGATCGCTCAAGATAGATTACTGTGAATATGTGTGTATGTGTTTATTCTCATACACACGACACATTAACCAACGGTTATACTATACAGTTATTTCGGAGACTGTTCATTATGCTGTCTTTACTAAGTCATTATTCAGTTCGGAAAGTTAACATTATTAAATGTATTATAAAACATATTTGGAAAAGAAGTCTATAGGGAATCTGTGGTAAACGAGGAAGCGCTAAGCGGGGTTTTACTATATTGGAATACGATATGTAATTCACGCTGCCAGGTATATCTATAATATCGTTAATAATAAATCAATAAAAACAATGCTTGATTTTCGTTTGTGTTCAGTTTCTGATTTTATGTAACTTGCTTGAAAAGTGAACACGTTTTCCCATTGGCTTTGTTTAGAAGATAACCTTTTTTTCTGTTTAAGATGTTGTAGTTTCTTTCATTAGAGTTGCTTCTATGCATAAACCAAATGTATCGATACCGATGCGTATATTGATTTAATGATAGTTTCTTTTACCGTCGGACATGTAATGCCTTTGATCTTGTTTTAAGATCGATACTTAATCGAATTCTTTCAAAATTGTGATCATTTACGTCTTTGTTGGAGATCTGTCGAATACACAAAGAATGAAACCCCTTTTCACAAATTAAACCCATGTAGAAAGTATTTAACAATATGATTAAGCTGACATACAAGCATTAGTATTTCTCTAAGCAATGTTAATGTTCATAGTAGTATATCTTCGAGTATTCCTATACAAACAACTAGCAGTTAGAGAAGACATTCACAATACAGTAGTAACACTAATAGACTATCCCGAACATATGACAACTTTACCACCAAACAACGACAATGCCTAAATAAATTCACGGGAACTAATGATTTAATCATAACACGAGCCGATAAAGGTGTATCGACAGTCATCTGGAGTATTGAGGAATATCTTAGAGAGGCATACACCCATCTTAATAATACCAACTTTAAAGACTACCTGGCTATCATGAGAAATGTACCGAAATAATTTAATTGACAAAAAAACACATGATACACTTAAACCCGCTAACACGAAACCCGCACGATTATATCTACCCCCTAAATACATAAAGAAAATAACACAGATAGACCAGTAATTTCTTCAACTAACTGCCACACAACTAACATATATGAATATGTTGACCACTACATACAACCACTAGCCATGCAAGTGCTACATACGAGACAGACCTCCTAAATAAAACCAAACACATTAATACAATACACTAACATGCTATTCTAGTCATCATGGATGTCAACTCTCTATACTCTAATCTCCAAAACGACGAATGAATTTTAGCAATCAACGAAAGCCTAGATAATAGATTAATAAAAGAACCGAACACCAATCTTATTACTACTCTAATGTACCACCTATTCACTCTAAATACCTTCAACTTTAATAATTTTAATAATAGACACTTCCTTCAAATTAATGGCTGAAGATAATGAACTGAAGCAACATAATAACCACGTTACACAGCACTTCACAATACGATGATACCCTCACATCCTGATAGAAAATCAAATCAGAGAAGCAATCGCCAGAGATGTCATCTAAATGTAACTAATAAAAAATAAATTTAACCGCATACCCCGTATACCTACATTCCATAATACACTACCCCCAATATCACAGATATCTTTTTTAAAAGATGGGACATCCTAATATTGAAAACAGAATTCCGATAAATGTTCAAGGAGCCCGGCTTACTTTCCTACCGCATACCACACATTATCAACGACATACTACGCTGCAACACGATAAAATATAATACAGTCTCCCCCAGAAATAGTAACTCAAAACTATCAAATTATGCCAACCATGCAACAGTAAAAAGGGTCCTATGCTGTAACCACATCAAACACACTAATTCCCTCACTAGCTCAATCACCAACACAACGGTAACTGTTAAAGTAACAACGTTATCTATCTCCTTGAATACAAACAATGCACATTACAATACATAGAATAATCTGAATGGCCGTTTAATATCAGTCTCAACAATTACTGACATAGAATTAAATCTATCAATCTTATCAATTTACTCCCAGTAGAACAACACTTTCGCCTACCTAACCACAACTTTAGCAATGATACAAGATTCACCATTATTGAAAGGATAGACAAGATTACACCTAATAAGTCAACACTCCTTGAATGTCATGAGAATATGTTGATTACACTCCGACAAAACCTTTCCTCTAAGGGACATACTATTACATTAAACAATCCAAATAATAGGTAAGTCCAGTTCATAAGATAACCGCCTTTAAAACTCACCATAACACAATAAAACCCACTTTAAACCTAATCCACTCATACTCGTAACCCCCTTACTAGACCTTACGTTACCATCCGAAATACCTAAACACATTTCTTTTTCAAAATAACACTAATAACACACTACACACCCACACAAACCCGAATAAAAATAAATAATCAATGGGAGATTACAATTGAGTCAACTCGACTCACTTTCTAAATGAATATAAATCTACATTCTAGTTTGTAGTATCCAAATATGTATCCAAATTCGCTTCGCGAAGCCCGGAGACATGTGCGCCCTGACACTGTCCACAACCAGGA
>VCCN01007125.1:2630376-2648589 GCA_006491835.1 Architeuthis dux | reverse complement strand
TTTAAGATCCGTGGATTTTGTCGTCTTTTCTCTCCACAAACGGGTGTGTTTTCTTTGTCCGAAAATGAATTTCCCTCCACAGAGATATGTGGCTCCCGCCGGCAGACCGGACAGAGAGACATCAACATCATTGTCGTCATCGCAGTCCGCAGCCCGCGGAGGAAATGATCGTCTCTGGCTCTTTCTATCTCACCCTGAGATTCTCTGAAATTATCTCTCTCTCTCACATCTCTCTCCCTCAACATCTCTTTCCCTCATGGCGACCAGAGAAGTACAGAGGTTCGATGGCCCGATATGCTACATATTTCTCATCAGTCTTTAATGTCCGCTGTTGGACATAAGCCTAACGAGTACGTGTAAAACATGGGGGAAGGTGATCAGACTTACCTTGGCACGCTGGCCTATGTAGTGTTGTTAGAGAGGAAGAAGTGGAAGCATGCCTTTCCTAAGGGCATTAGTGGGAGGTGAACGCAATCCGCCTCAGCCGGAGTTTGAACTTCACGAAGTTCATTATTTTCATTGAAGTTCACCAATCCCATTCTCTGTGCTGTTAACCGTTCAGCCACTCGCACATGATTGATTTACTTGTCCTTTTATACATACATGTCATTCTCTACCGAGTGATATATATATATTTACACATACACGCACACACGTACACACACGCGCTCGTGCGCACACACACACACACCCATACACATGCATATATGCATACCGATATATAATTTGTTCGCATATACGTACTCCACTTTCCGACATTTAAATCAAATAGTGCATTTCACATTGAACAACAATCATGTTGTACCAATACCACGTTTCTCCAACTGTCAAAAGGAAGAGCGAAATATTTAAGTTCGTCCCGGCGGTTTGACTTCGACAAGCCAAACTCGCGGCCAGGCGGTCTGTAGTGTAATCTGCCTCACTCCCAAATATCTGCGTATTTATATCTGGCTTCCTCTCTCTTCTCGTCCTAACGTATCCACTTATGGCGCCGAAAACTATTCTTATTAACGTACCTGCTTGTCGGGCCTACTTAACCTGTGACCTTTATTTTCCTGCGATCCTCCTCCAAATTCTCCTATCACATACACACATGTGTGTTTGATTTCTACGCATCCACTTTATGTTCGTCCAATATATTCACACACCCATTTTATTTAAGATACTATACAACATTTTCCCCTGAATATTCATTTTGAAACAAATGTATTAATGAACTTAATTATTAAGTCTCTCCTTCCCTCGTCATATTACAATGTTTCTACAGAACCCTTCTATTGTTATTTCGTTCGCCATATATAAGATCATTTGGATTGATAGCAAACACTTTGAGACAGATGTTTTGATGACGAATTCTGGGTGGACATCCAATAATTAGAGTCTGACATTTTTGGAAACTCTCCAAACACAAAAGTGAATCGCAAATTGTAACCCAACCATTTCAAACGGCTCCTCTAATTTCTGTTTTTTTCTATGTTTTCCTTTTTTGATAAGTAATTCAATATTTTATTCTTTTCCTGTTCTATTTAATTTCATTGTCATTCGTGTCTACGAGGGTTGATTAGAACTAGTCAAGGTTGGCACTGGAGGTAACAACCTCTTCTCTTCTCTTTTTTCTCTCCTTCTTTTGGCGTACTTTTTACAGGATTTCCCTCTTTTGTTCGATTTCATTATCATTCGTTTCGTTGAAGGTTGATTAGGCCATGTCGAGGTTGTCAATGGAGGTAACTAATTTACCTGTCCACCTTGTTTTACTTTTATTACCATCCCGTCTTTTGGCGTACTCCTGTTTTCTTTCTTTCTTCAGGGTTTTCCTCCTTTCCTTTTCACTTTTATTCAATTGTCATTCTGAAAAATTAATCCAATATAAAATAATCCTACCGTACAAATATAACATGTTTCCTACGTAGATTTTCCAAATGTATATTCCTATGCAACAAACCTGACTACATATCTCAAAGTCAACTTGATTTTTCGCACTAAACTTCATTGACCAATGTTATAACATTGCAGGATGATATTGCTGTTCGTGTAATATGACGAGGGAAGGAGAGACTTAATAATTAACTTCATCAATAGGTTTGATTTAAAATAAATATTCAGAAGAACATCGTTTAATAATTCTTTAGTATTTATGATGGGTGAGTGCGAATATATTAAACAACAATAACGCGTGTGCGTCTGTTTATGTATTTGTGTACGGGAATACACATTTCTGTATGGATGTGTATGCATTTATATATGCGCGAACGATATATGTGTGGGAATGTATATAGTTATATATGTCTGTTTATTTGTATGTATGCGCTTGTGCGTGCGAGAGATTGAAGACATATGTATGTTTATGTGTATGGGATTGTGTCTGTGTCTGTGATGATAGCAATTTGACAACGTATGTTATATGATACCTTTTTATATATGTGTGCGTGAACAAGTGTGTATATACGGGTGTGCGGAATCGTATCTATGTGGATGAACGTGCGCCTCGATAATACGACATTTTCCCGTGCCTGCACGTAGAAATTAATAACACGGTCGTATGTGATAGGAAGGGCTCGCGGGCTCCTACGAATAGCAGCATCTCATTAGAATTGGACACACAAGGAAAGAAAGAAGCAAATAAAGGAAACCAGTGGGTATAACTAAGGCTTGAAGTGACAGTTAAGACAGAGAGTTAGGGGGCGTCTTGCCGCAAAGGCATTTTGTATTTACACTCGGGCAATGCCACACACCGTAGTTAGTGAACGATGAATAAGTGTAGAAGCCATATGACACAAAGACAAACAGAGCCTCCTTTTTTGCGGCCCTTTCTCTTAGCCCCCTCCTCTCTCTCTCTTTCGATACTGACTACAATTGTGTTTTGAAAAGACGACGAATATACATTGATTGTGCTGATATTTTGGTCAGCTACAAAATAAACAGAACTGCAATGACTTCACAACAGCTTTGGTCTTCTTTTCGTCTCACCAATTCGACGACCTGTCCTGCCTACATGTATGCAGCCAAACAATGCACATGTAATGCGTTGCATCACAATTCGTTTCGTTACATATTGATTAGATCATGTCAAGGTTGGAAATGGATGTACTAGCTTTAGCTTTCTATCTTTTCTTGTTTTTCTTTCATTACCTTTCCATCTGTTTTCTCCTTATTTGGTGTCAAGTATTTCAGTTTCTTTTTAAAAGAAATGTTTACTCTTTTCCTTTTCTCTTATATCTCATTTCGTTTGTTTCGTGGTTCAGATTGATTGGACTCTATCGAGTTTGACCATGGAGGTAATAGCTTCACTGCTATTGCTTGGGAAGATACAAATGAGTGAGGTCCCGAGGTCGTAGAATGTATGTTGAAGTTTCCTTCTCCTAGGCAGATGGTCGAGTCGGATGTAGAGGTATGCTGCCCTTTTGAATGGATGTCCCGACAGTACGACTAACCTGGGTAGGTTGAAGCTCCTGGCCTGGACTCTTGCCAGACGTTTACAGTCATGATATTTTCATTTTTGTATTCATTTTTGTTAACATTCAATCTGTGTACATTCACCAATTTACTTCAACACTGAATTCTAAAGAATGAACATGAATTCATTTATAACACAAAACAGTGTTGATGAGCAATGTTCCCTCTAATTGTCATGGCGTGCGTGGTACCAAAGGGCCTGTGAACAACTGAAGAAGCGGAATGTAGAGAAAATATACTTACTTATGCGAGTATCATTGATTTTTCTGTGTAAAGTTTATGAAACTACGGTCAGTTACTTTTAACACGATAAATGATGTATTCGGTGTATTGGTTTTTCTTTTACTATTTATTGATTATTATTCAATCCTGCTTCTGTTAAAATAGTATTGCACAGCATAATTCTTTCTTGTGCGCAGACACGCAGCCGCGTAGCTTAAAGAGAACACTGCTGATGAGTACCATTGATAGTACTGAATTTTTCCAAGGCCTTGATGAAATAGATACTAGTCAATGGTATCAAACGTAACGTATGTCAATGAGATACGTATGTACATAGTTGTGATGTGTCGGTGTGTCTCAAATCCCCATATTGTTGTCAAGGTAGGTAATGACGAAACTATTTTTTTAGTTTAACAAGAAAAGTCATTATTTCCTGCCAGTACGGTTTCACAAAACGGTTGTCACCAGCAGAGCAGGCCTTAGGTACAGGAAACAAAGGCAATCGACCAGGGCGCCACTTACTAGGGGGCGCCTGCCATGTGTTTGAGACTTTCCTAATATAAACGAAACATGAGAAGATGAATGAATTAAACAGAATAAAAACGGTAAAATTAGAAGATTTCGTGATGTAAAGTTAGATTTCTCAATAATATCTGACAGTTAAATACGTTATGTTTCTCATTGCAAAACGTAAATAAATAAGATAATGCTATACTCTAAATGGCGCCGATGTGTAACATGCTCGGGGCACCAGGAACATTGGCCCAGTCTTGGTCACCAGATCTTGTCGGAAAACTAGGTTTCAGTTGTAAGACACACGTGTAAAGAGACTATCTAGCTATTTAACATTTGTAGACATACTCACAGAGGTGCGAGTGGTAAACGGCGAGCCGAGTTCAATTTCTGGCTGAGACAGTTTACATTCTATCGCCATAATGGATTTGGGGAAGGTATGTATCCATCTCCCCCTGCCAATAAGTCATGGGCAAGCGTGGAATGGCAAGGCCCTGCATGCACCATGTGTCTTTGCTTAGGGGAAGGGTGGCCTACACCCAACACCTTCGACAGGCCTGGCAAGCTGGAAGTGTATTATGGTAGAGATCTTAAATAAAAATAAAGGAGAGCGGATGCGGACGAACGAAAGTAATGAGAACGTCGTCTCCACCTTCTCATGATACCTCGAATACAAGTAGAAGATCTTTTTAAAAAAACATACACAGATACCTAAAGGCAGGTCTGTGCACGTCTTTCTGTCTAATGAAGCTGGAACATGTATTATTTCATAGAGAACATCGCAGGAGTGATAACACATTTTTACACGGCTTCATGCTGAGGAATAAACCCTGAGAAGATACATCAAGACTACGATCTGACTATCAATAAAAAATGTTATTTTATTGGTCTTCGGCGACCATGACACGTATCTCTCTTCCATGGTTCTAATACGCGTAATACTCCATAACACCCCTGACTCACTGTCAAATGACGCATATTTCTGGTATATTACATATTGCCCTGGACGCACATGTGTGACCATTCCAAGGTTTTATTTAAGGCATGAATAATTACGCAGTTTCTGGCTTACAGTACTGCGCAGTGGACGTCTTTATTTATTGCGCTGTATATTGCGATATCCAAGATAGCAGTGAACATGTTAAAAAGCCATTCTGTATATAGTTGATTGTATATCAAAGTGACCCAGATTAAACCAGTAGCAATGTTCTAGATTTCAAATTTAATTAAACGAAATAAGTACAGACATTTATTTTTATAAGGGGAAGGATTTCTGAGACTTGATGTTAAACCGTTAATTGTTAAACATTCTTCAAAATAGCACTAAAGTTGTTGAAGTTCGTGTTTCTGCATGTGGATTGTTATATAATCACCTATAAACAACGTGATACATATACAGACGCCTCGCAGAATGTATTTTAAGGGATGTTTTAATTCTGTTTTTGTTGTGACGATCAAATATTTACGAAGATTACGACCGAAAATATAAGATTAAGTCTAAAAAAAAACCCCAGAAAAGTCAATACAAATACTTAGAATCGAGAATGAATTCTCAGCCATGCCATGACTTTTCATCGAAAATGCTAAATATACACACGCATTACGCCATAAACTCACACATACACTCATACAGGCCTGTTTGTATGTGTTATATGTGTGCATATGTGCCTATGTGGCATGTGTGCGTAAGTGTATATGTGGACTTTGTGTGTACATGTGGATATGAGAATGTGGTATGCTTTATGTAGGATGGATGTTTGTGCGTGCATCTGTGGCATGTGTGAATGTAGTATGTCTGTGCATGTGTATATATGTGTATGTGGAATATGTGCGTGATCATATGCGTGTTTAATGTATGGACACGTGTGAAGTGAATATGTGTGTATGTATTACGTGTGTATGTGTGTGCCTATGTTGAATGTGTGTATGTGGTATGTATATATGCATATATATATGTATGTGTGTGTTTGTGGCGAGCATATGTATGTGCGTATTTTACATTCTCGATTAAACATCGTCCGATAAAACATCGTGGTCCCATTTACATAACAATAAAGGAACACATTCCCAACATCTTCCCTTGTTTCAAGACAAAAGTTTTAGAACAAAATTATCATCCAAGTTTGCTCCAGAAAATCATTCAAATTTAACGTCTTTTGAGTTTTGGAAGGATTTGGAAAAAAAGAAAATCTTGTATTGTATTACTTACCTGTGACCGGTGAATTCCTGCATAGCTTAAATACTTCTATTTGTTTCTTAAATATTCCCAAACAGTCCTCTTTGTTTTCTTGTGTTTGTTTTTATATGAATCAAAAATGAAACACTAAACGTTCTTCTAGATTCTTGGACACGTTGTTGAGTGGCAGATTTAAAACCCAGAGATTTAAATCCCTTTATGTGTATTTCCTGCAATGAATACAAATCAAGCACTCGGTAAAATCAAATCACCTGATAAGAGCCGAAAATATATATCAGCGCAGCTGAATAAACATCGCCTGAGAGGAAGAAACAAGACATGACACACTCGCTTGATAAACAATTTCATTATGCACAGTAAAAAGAGTGTATTGTCTTTGAAGAGAGTTCATTATCGTATTCAAATTTGGAATAGAACAAGGAACAATGTGAGGATTTTCACAGAATAACAATCTTTTGACGGTGTAAGAAACTGAACTTTGCTTTGGTGCTCTAAATTGCCCTCTGCATAACCTATATATTGTGTTATTTATTAGATGTGCTAGCATCTCTTGCATCGAATGCCGTCACTGACTAACCTACTAGTTACCTCCCTTGTTCAGTGTTACTAACTTAGATATTTTTCATCTAAATCTAGATGTTTTTGGTTGCGTCAAGATGTCAGAAATTGGTAAAGAAAAGTATGTTTATTTAATTTATAGTAATAGAATAAGTAATAGTTTTGATAAATTAAATAACATTTTAATAAAATAAATGATGAATATTAAAGTCACATATAATTTCTTAATAATATGTAATATATTTCGTAGATTTTATATGTATATATATATCTGGATAATCTAGATATTTCTTGATATTTCTTGACACAATATTAGATGTAAACCTGAAAATAATGTTAGCAACACGAGTAGGGATACATCCATGTAATTGATAAACAGATGAAAAGTAAACACTATCCCAAGATAAAATACCCTAAAATCAACAACAAAAGAAAAATCAAATCGCACCCTTCTCGTAACAACATGTATTGACACTCTCCCCCCACTAACTCAAATAATCAAGAACCGCTGGAATATTCTAAACATAAAACCAGATTTAAAGAATACATTTCAACAACTAGGTATGCTGGCTTACTGTCGATCTAAAATTTTAAAGAGATTATAGTTAGTAATATAATACTAAACGACACATTTATCTGTAAAAACCTATTGCAAAAACAGTACATTTTTCCAACCATTCAATAATAAGAATAGCTAATGCTGCAAACACCTTAAAATTACGAATGCATTCACCAATTCCACAACTAAGAACACCTATAAGATTTACCATGAATCGAATTGCACAAGTAGAAACGTTATTTAACTTTCAGAATGCACACTCTGCTCCAAACAATACATAGGTAAATCTGAATGGCCCTTTAACTATAGAATACATAACTACCGATACTGCATAACATCAGTAGACCACAAACAACTATTACCAGTCGAACAGCATTGCCGGTTAGCTACATTTACTATCAAGGAAAGAATAGAAACAATGTAGCTAATAACAGCACAGCTACATTAGAACTACACGAATATAGATGGATTTTAAAATTATAAACTTTATCGCCTAAAGGTCTCGATAATAAACTGAACCACCATAAAAAAACATTACAGTATACCCTCCAATAAACACTACACAGAATACAACATACCACGTTTATAAAAGGTATCACTTAAAACATACATTCGTCTAACCCTACTCTTACATCCAATCCTAACTTTAACACGTATTTTAACAAACTCTCTATATAAATATATATAATCATTAAGTATTACGAATAATATGAATATGTGATATACAAATTCAGTTTGATATTAACACATATTCGAATCTATATTAATTCGAATAATCAAACATTCTAACCAACACTTTGCTATAGCATATCGTTCATTTTCTCCATATTATCATCACGATATTTTCTATAGCTATATCCACACATGCACACACTTGAAAACATGTCTCTCTGGGGAATATGCCAATCAAGACCAAAGTCATAATCCTGCTAGCATATTTCTCATCTATCCACTTATCAATTGGCATCACCGGTTACCTTTTAAAAGATGTTTGGGGATATAATTAAAACTTCAGCTGAAGAGGACAGATGAAATATGAGATGCCTAGCCGGTAAATGAGCTTTCATACACCTACCGGGAACAACACATTGTATGAAATATCAGATGCCTACCAATAAGAGATAAGATAAAGAGCGTTCGGTAAAATTTCACTTGGATGTATTTTATTTTTTCGGGTCTAAGCATTTTATATGAATAGATCACATGGGAGTAATTTTAGTTCTATTCAGAGAAGTTTGAACATAACAATAAGAGTGCTGTCGCCGTCGGAGAAACGTTTAAGAATAACTATTTCTGCTTTTGTCAATTTTTCTTCTTGAAAGAAAATTAAAACATTTTTATTTCATTTTCTTGAAAGAAAATGAAAAATTACCGAGCAGAAATAGTTATTCTTAAACATAATATATGTTTCTCCTCCAACGACAGAACTCTTACCTTTATGTTCAAACCTCTCTGAATAGAACTAAAATTGCTCCCATGTGAACTACGGGGGAGAAACATTTATTATGTTTAAGAATAAGTATTTCTGCTTGGTAATTTTCTGAGCAGAAATAGTTATTCTTAAACATTATATTGCCCCCTCCCGTACTTTATTTAAATTTGATCACCACCACCTTCGAAGTAGTCACCTAGTACATTGATTAGGCCCGTCGGAACACAATTCATATCGGGGGCTGCGAGCAAATCGAACACACTTTTTTTTAGTTCACGCCCTTTAGATCGCTGGAAAACACCCCTATTGTAAGAAGAGTGCACTATTTAATTGATGTATATATGATGATATGCATATATATAATTGATGAAGATAATTATGAACAAAAGGCTGATTAAGAAACTCCTGAAAATAGAGCTTCAAAATCTGTCAGAAATAAATGTATTTTTCAATTCATCCACAGAATTAATCTGTTCTTAATTATATTGACTGACAAATTATAACTGTGTTTTTTGTATATACATTTACAGCAATTTCTTCTAGTTTTACTTTCTCCGTGCAATTCATTCGAGCAAAGACACTTCGATTCAGAAATTAGCGATACAAAGATTAGAAAGCAATTGACCTGAACGTAAAACGCAAACTTTGCTCTCTTCTTTAAATTGTTATTCTGTGACCTATGTTTGCGTTCCTTTATACCTTACATTTATGTTCTCACTCAAATCTCTGTTCGTAAATTGTCTAGGAATCTAATTTACTCTTTCAACAAATTCGTTTGCTACGTCAGTCACGCTTATATTGTGTATATTATGTACATTAAGCATCATTAGATGGTTCATTCTGCTATATGTTGTCGTAGACACCAAGTATGTTTTTACTCGTTTCATGGCAGAGAAAAACCTCTAACTGATAATAGTGGTTGCTGACAATACAAGGAGAATAATTGCAACTTTAATCAACATCAACATTGCAGATTTTCATGAATAGTCAAGTCTCAGAAACTTCTTAACCATATCATAGATATTGAATTGTGTCAATTCAAATTTAAAAGCATCTGCGATTGGAAGCAAACGAGGCAGCTGTGCCTCAAGCCTATATCTCTCGATATCATCACTATAGATGGAGCAGACCTTTCTTAACTGGTTTTCCCATGGCTTATTCCTGATTGCTTTCTGGAACATCCGTAGAAAGACGTATTTTCGGAAATCGGACTGGTCAAATCTCTTTGATACCATGTTTTGCTGCATTCATTGCCTGAAATTAGATTTGGTGATAATGAACATGTACGGTTGACAGGAAGTGGTGGGTTTCTGCATTGCCGTCACCAAGCCTCATTTTGTGAGGTAGTGTTGCATCATCAACTTCGAGCTCCTCTTTTATTTTCAATACTCGCTCCCAACACAGACCATAAGCACCGCCGTTACATCTGTTGATAGTGTCTTAATGACATTTTGCGCAATAGCATTGCTCTCTGCAGCTTACATATTATGGCTTCTACTGATATTAGCAAAGGTATTCCCAGAGAACAACCATACAAAGTATCGAATGTTGGCATATTTGCCTGGACACCGCGAATACATAACTTCATTTCATTGTCACGGGGATGTTCAATAGACCGGTCCCATAATTCCATTAGCTCGCCGTAATTGTTTAAAACGGACTCAGGCAAAGAACATTAGAATCGTTTGGTTTCTCCTTGCATCCAGCTTCATAGTTCGTTTCGGGGATTTCTTAATTAGCTTGCACATCTCGTGCACAACTTCAAAGACTCCTTTTAAACACTGAGCTGATTTAGTCAAATCACCAACATCAAGATTTAAAGCATGTCCGTGAAAGTGGGTATACACGCATTTACGATTGATTGCTTTAATTTGGGTTGCAACGCGTGTCTTTGATCCTGCCATTACTGTAACACCTGAGGCTTGATTAAGCGGACAATGCTCTGAAGTAGTGGCCGCGCGCATCATCAGGCCTTAGATACATCTAAGATACATATATACTTAATGATGAATTCAATTTGATATGCACCAGTGTCTTGCAAAAGATGCAGGCTAACAAAATCTTCGTGGACAATATGGCCATCATCAACCCAACGGACGCAAAACAAAACAGCTGCTCCTTGTTCGAGACGTCAGCACTTTCACCCCCCCCCATTATTGTATAGATCACGGCATTTTGGATATTTTGTGCAAGTTCCCTAAGTACTCATAGGGTCAATCTCGAGCATTTCATGTTGTATATCTGCTGATGTGAATGTGGATGTCTTTTTCTGCAACTGGATTGTGGTGTCTTCGTCACATCTCAGTTATAGCAACTGATATAAATTAGAGTCTGCCTCGCTTTTCTCGGTTGCTTTCCAGTCTCCTCGCAAAAGAAGGTCTTGCCTTGCTAGATACCCCACATTTCCCAGGATTTTGAGCAGAATACTGCGACTATTGTATTTATCTAGTGCATGTTGGGTAGAAATCATCTCACCGACGTTTCCTTTCACAGTTGAGGGGGATCTCGCGCAATCTTGCTGCAACTTCTCTGTGACACTCTGACGATTCATGTTTGTGGAGTCATTTGGCGTTTGCCAATGCTTTTTTCCAATTCTGAAAACCTGTCTCAGTAAAAGCAACTTCCCATTTTGTCGACGAAATCATATTGTATTGAAGTGCTTTAATACAGGTAAAGCAGAATGCTGAGTCGGAAACTGCGTCATAGTGCAACCACTTGAATCTTTCAAACCATGATGATTGGAAGGACCTTTTGAAATGTTGTTTTCCAAATGTCCGGTCAGGGAATTTAAAATTACGCGGCTGCTCCAGTTCTGTCATTCACTTGATATGGGCTCTCGTATTTACTTATACAGCGCTGCTTGTTTGTTCGGACATATACGTTGATGGAGTGGGTACTTCTGTTTCTGTGCTATCGCTAACGGTTCTTTGCTCATGCTTTTCCTCATCTCTACTTCCGTGAGGCTCACTTCTCGCTTTTGTTGTAAACCATTCCGTTATCTTTGCCGCTGCTGGAGTTGATAGGTCGTTGAATTGAAGATCCGCAGAATACATTATCGAAAAATCAAGTACCTCTATGACTGAGATTCCGTTAAAACCAAGCGCAAAAGCGAATTGAGAGGACAATTTCCCACCTCAGAATCGAGTGAACTTGAACATGCGGAAGGAATGTTTATATTGTTGTGAATGAATTATATAAGGGTTTCACTTGAAGTTTTGATAATGATTTAACATGTGTCTTGTTTTACGCCGTGAAACTAAACAAAGGAATGTCCATTTCGTTTTCATACGTAGTACTATTGCATATGAAAATTAAATCTACATTACTGTAATCAAAGATAAATCGTGTATTTCCAAAACAACGATGTGCGCTGGGAATCAAAGATAACTGTGATAGAGGCCAATGTTTCGTCTTTGTTTTATCAAATTGAAATCGTGACTCGGGATTAGTATACATATACAGGTTTATTATGCACCTAGCTTTGTACAGAATTTTTCAAACACATATTTTCAACACATATTAGCAAAATATAGGAAGGGGGATTCAGCACCCCCCCCCACACACACACGGTTCCGACGGGCCTTGATACAGAACTCCCAGCGTTTCTGCCACGTTTAGAACGCTCCCTGGAAGGCTCGAGTGTCAAGCAGCATCTGCGATTCGCGCTGGATCTCCTTCACGGTATCAAAACGGCGACCCTTCTGCCTGTCATTTTGGAGAACCCAATTACCATCGTACCACGCCCCAGGACATTTGCGCTTACTGTTGTCTCTCAGAAATGATCCAATGACACGTTGACGATATCAGCAACTTCATTGATGGGGTTCCAATGATTCTGACGTACAATTCATCCAATTCCTTCGACATATTCAGGGGTGGTGCTCGTTGAGGGTTGCCCTGACCTCTCGACATCCTCCCGTGATGTTCTACCACCCAAGAAGCGCGAATACCGCTCGTCTCATTGCTGCATTGCCGTAAGCCTGCTTCAACATTTCAAGGTCTCCATTACCAATTTCCTGAGTTTGGCACACAATTTGATGTTTGCTCCTGAAATCGGAAATTGCCGAATATTCACATCATGACGCCCTGTGACATGCAGTCTCGCAATGATTAATGCTCACTCCCTGCTGCGCGGCTTGATTGTCACGTGCTTAGTTTGTTCGCAATAGGGACAGTCTCGGAACCTTTTGATCGCATCTCGTATATGCTATTTCATTATCCTTCTACCGACTCCTACACTTTCTTCCTCACCGTGTTCCTCTTTTTGATTTCCATCGGGATCCATTATTTTATCCATTTATGTCTTTTCTCTGTCACTTTTTCTTTTATTATATATTAGTTCATGTCGTTAATAGTTTACTGATAACATAAGAAAACGGCAGCCGTGTTTATATATGTGTGCAATTGTATTGCACTTATAAAACGCATGTTGCGCTCGATTGTATTATGTTCAAACATAATGAACCCGGATGTCTTACGTTTCTTGTCTGCTTTCTTTTCTTAGATTTTCTTTGTATCCTTTCCCCTCAGAAACCTTCACTAAGTCTAAAGCCTCGGAACTGCTGCAAAGGTTGTCTGGGGAAAACACCAACTTATAAACACTTCCATCTACAGGGTGGCGCAGAATAAGCTGACGCCAACCAGTATTGCATCCACCTTCAAATGAAGATGAGCAAAATTAATCAATAATGTAGCACCTTCCGAATACTCGTATATAGATGCATAAACACGAATCCCTAATCATAGCCTTATCTCTATTTAGGTTCATACATTTAATCTATGTGTGAAGGAGAATGTCTTATTAATCTTATTCATGTCATCATGAGATAGTGAATATATGTTTTGTTCAAATTAAATGTTCTGTTTGACACAAAAACAAGTTAATATAATCTACTTATATATTGAATATTAATGTGTTAAGTTACGCTGTCCGTAACAATGTAGTATTCGCCTTAATGTATGGTTATTTGAAACTCGTGTATCGGTTTGGTGATTAATTTTATTTTGCCAAATCTGGCATTGAATAGCCTGTTTGTGTCTCAATATAAAATGGAACAGCACTAAAGCACTCTACTACGCAAGCCTGGGAGAAGTGTATGGAGATCTTAAGATTTCCAATCGACAAGAACCCGTTCTCGGGCTCACGAATATAGCTGCAATACGTTTGGTATCAACATGGCCTCGGGGGCGTTTACCTTCCAACCAGATTAAGGGGGCTTCATTGCCTGGTTTGGAATCAATGATGTTCTTCTTTTAGACTGGTTGCCTTTCATGGCTAGAGTACCCAGTCTGCCCATCTATTCCACCCATAGCTGGGGGCAGAAGAGATGTGTCCTTGTCTCTCACAATGTAATTACTGCCACGTAAATGTAAACAGCCTCGAGCTGAGTTTGGATTTGGCTCGCCGGAACCATTGTACGCGCCGTTAACCACTAATCCCCTCGCACCTCTCAAACCTAGGCATAATACTGGATAACTGAATGTCCATCATTTGAAACATGTCTCTTAGAATCTGGATTTGAATAGCAAACGGTGACAACAGAAGCGAAGGCAAATATATACCCTTTAAGTCACACACACGCACATGCACACATACCCACATGTGTACGCGGGTGCACGCACACACACACACGAACGCGTGCACACACATGCACACACAGAGACGGATAATTGCATCATTAAGTCTGTAGCCCAATAAAACTAAGCACTTATTTCACACACCACATTTCTGTCAGCAATATCTCGTTCCTAGGTTATGCTCTTAATTGGGTGATGAATCAAGCATTGTACAGTGAACATTTCTGATCAGAATGCAGCTGATAATTACGTGTCAGACAGCAGACTTATTGATCCATCCATACAACGACGTAAAGCGAAAGCAATCTTGTCATAGACTCAATGATATAAGAAAAGCGTTAAGTATTTTCGTTATATTGCTAATCACCAAAACATTGTAAGGATTCTCGCATCACTCATATCAATGCCAGGCAATAACAGACTATGGGTGGTGAACACGCAATATCACTTGGAGTGCTGAAAGAAGCCCGGAGAATGAATTATCCTGCACCCGATCTCATCTCCCCACTATACACAAAAGGTATCAATCCACAAGTTATAAGTACTGGTGGCAAGAGACTAGTTAGTAGGCAGATTTTCCTATACCATAACAAGAAAAGAAATGACTTGAAACAGGGGATTACCAATTATGTATTCATTTACTTAATATTTGTGTACATAATATATAAACCCTTTATTGACTATTTTGTCATTGCCTAACTGTGTTTTGATTTTTAATAAGTGAATGGAAACCATCATTTCCAATGTGAGTCTGACTGTATTGTCTAAATATCATTTGGTTTTCTCTCCCAGTTAAGAATTGATATGGTCTTGTAAATAATCTGAATTAATATGTTCATGTAATGAATTTGAGATGTAAAATTATTTCCACTATTAATACTATAAGACGAACACTCTGTGTATACTAAGTATTTATTTTTCACCTACTCACTCGTGTATTATTGATGATGGTGTTATGTTAACCTATTCTTCCATTTAATCGTTTGTTACAAATGGTCTTCTCATTTAACTGTAATTGATGTGGACTTATTCTAAGTTAGAACTTGAAATAAATAAGGAAGGTACGAACAGAGTAATACCACTCACCTAGCTACTTGTGGATCCACATATAAAGGAAGAGCTGTGGGGAAGGATATGTGCTGGAAGAGAAAATGAATTTCAGTGTTGAATAGGGACACTGGATTCTCAGCAAGTCAACCACATGAGAAAAGAATCGACCCTGGTAAATACTGAAACTTATCAGCGTTTCTTTGGTTGTTGTATTTGCTGCGGGTCTACTGTATACTTATTATTTCAATACGTTGATGGGCACACGTGTTGATTGGGAGGCGGAAACATAGCTATATATTAAAAGCTTATTGACATCGTACCGCGAGTAACATGTGGTATGCACAGCCATCCTGTTGTTATCCATCGCAACGCCACGCACACCCATGTATTATGGCGTAGCACTTCACATGGTTCGCACGATCAATAATATAACGGCCGTTCCTGCTGGGTCAGAGGTTTCAAAAGGCCCCGGCACATCACATACGTTGAGTAGTGGTGATAAGGGTGACTACCCAAACCACATGAACTTCAGTCAAACAAATGTCACGTGCAACAAACACGTTGAGGACCAAGACACAACGATCAAAATCGAAAACGCAGAGCTGAATAAACGGGACCACTACATATACCTGGGACAGCGAATCTCCATGAAATCATCAAACGACTCAACCTTCAATAGCAGGGAAATACCATTAGTTCTAAAAAGAATGGTCTACAACCATTGCACCCTCCAGATAGTCACATATGGAACTGAAACGTGGAATCTATCCAAAGATTTGGCCCTCAAACTGAGAACCATGCAGCATTCACAATACATAATCAGGGTCAACATCACATGGAGAGATCACAAGACAGCACGTTATATTAGAAAACAGATATATCATAAAGGGATATTAGAAAACTCAAATGGCAACGGGCTGGAAACTCACAACGTGGATCCCAGAGGTCATATGCGAAGCTGTGGACGGCAAAACATAATATGGTGTGACGAACTAGAAAAGTTCAGAACGTATTGGCTCCGCGACGGCCATGATACAGAAGTATGGCGAATATTGGGGAAGTTCAATGACGGACGCTAAAAGTCTGCTGATGATGATAATGCTGCTGCTGATGATGATGAGAAAAGAGGCCACCGTTGTTGTTGTATGGTGTTCATCTCATAGCTTAAATATTCACTTCATTAACCACTTGTTAAATTTAATTGCTGCAAGATACTATGATTTAGTTCCTGTCGACAGCGATTGACTCTTCGCCTGATCTACCCACTAGCACATATAGCCTGAGCGGTGAGACATCAAAGCGCGAAAGGAGTAATACAACTCCAGAACATGTTAAAACAAACAAATCAAAAGGTGTTATTGGTGTGTGAAGACATGCCTACCATAGTCTTTACGATTATCTTTTACAGTGTATGGTTTGATATCATTTGTTTCTCGACAACAATATATCGAGATGAAGTTTAACGAAATAACGCAAAGTGAGGACCTACTGTATATGTCCGTGTTCGAGTGAGGAGTTTGAAGCCTTTGAATATATATGTATGCGAATATATTAACAATTGTGATGCGCACATAGAATCCACCATGTTTTTGTTATTTTGCATCTGCGCGCACTCGCAGGTGTGTGTCTTTACATATGTGTATGTGCGCGTATGTGTATGCGTTTGTGATGCGTATGTCAACATAGGATTATATTCGGTGATATACAACCCTAATGCCTTTCCCAAATATATTAGTGCGGAGTGAACACAAACCGTCTTAGCCGGAGTTTGAACTTGGGTCGCCGAGTCCATTCATCATGCCGTTAGTTGCTCGGCCACCGAACGCCAAAATTAACGAGGATGACAAAAGGCAAACCAATAAGTTTGCTTATGGAACCATATTAGTTTCAATATACAGTGAACTCTCGTTGTTACGGCTGCCGATCTAAAGATATTTCTTAAAGGTCACACGCGTTTTAACGGCATATTTGGTTTCATATTTCTGCAAGACTATTGTCGGAGATTTGTTTGCTGCAACAAGACATTCTTTTTTAAAGATTGAAATTAATACATCTTTAAAATAAAGCTAACTAGGGTAACATGTGATATTAGACTGTGAAACGGCAATAAAAAGTAATTTCTGTCTGTGCATTTTGGTTTCTCATTGTTAATACACTTCGTATACAATCCAAGCTTTAAAGGTCAAATTCGTTATTACGGCAATCTTGAATCCCCGAAGGTGCCCTCATAACGGTAGTCTATTTTATTTCAAAAGAGTACGATAAAAGTATTGTTCTAACAGGATTATAAGTATCCTGATCTCGAATTAGAATCCCCAGAAGAAAAGGTTATATTTACAAGAAGATTATAATGACAAGCCAATCCAAAAGAAAAATGTAAAACAAAGAAGAAGCAGAAGCAGAACGTAAAAGTGAATTCACTTGAGCAGTTAAAAGTCCGATTCAATACTAAATATAATAATAGGGAAAACGCACGAATAGATACACCCGCATGGACACGTATCTTTCTTGGATGCAATGATTTAAGGCTTTTGAATATCTGAGTCTTATAGCATGAAGTCAATTTCGGAGAAAATAGCTTGCCAACATTCTGCTATATTTATTCAATCGAGGTGGATATCTTCTCTTGAGCGTAAATGTGATGTGTAAGTT
>VCCN01007125.1:2534066-2544897 GCA_006491835.1 Architeuthis dux | reverse complement strand
CCTCCCTCTTTTGTCTGATCTTTTCCTACTGCGTTTACTGCCCCATGGGCAGCAATTGCTTAGTCCTTTGCCCTATCTATTGCCATCTCTTATTGCTAGGTTACCAACTCATCTCCATTGTTGCTGCTTAATTATGTGTATACTATTCTTCATTCCTCCCTCTGATCTTTAATAAATTTCTTTAATTATAGGTACTTTTTCAGAGTTCTCTTTACGCGACTGTGTCGCTTTTACGAGCCAAAACGATAATAGCTTACAGCATTTCTTATGCAAGGATCCGTTACAGAGGCAGCGCACACCCTATTCCGCTTACTCCTACACCCCAGTCTCCTGTACCTGCCACCACCCAAATATCAGACGTATCGTCCTAACATCCAACCACCACCATTCTTTAGGTATGGGAACACTTTAAAAAATGTCCCTCTTGTCAATTAATGGTCAGTGCTTCTTCTCGTTACGCCATTTCGGCTTACGAAACGTTTTTACACTTTTGGATAGCGGTGTAAGTATTATATGGTAAAATACGATCAAACCGTGGGTTCTACCAAAATGAAGTTGAATGATTCTCAAAGGAGCCACAAAATCTTCCCTTTGGAAAAGTGCCTATGTTATTCATATACTTAAAATTGCTTTTCCCCAAATAACCCATAAAGAATTGATTTTTATAAAATAAATTTAATCTCTTTGTTAGGTTTCAATTGTTAAACTATATTGCGCAAAGGGTTCTGCCTTATTGCTAATAAAACAAGAAAGCACTCAGAAAGCGCATAACTCTACTAAACCTATTGCCATTAAAAACGAATGAAAGTCAGTTCACAATTAGTTACGATGCAAAGGAAGTAACTGTGCGGAAATTCATCCACACACAAATTTAATCAGTTCTTTCTTAGCACATGGCTTACCCTTCGACAAAGTTCCACTGGAATTCATTGATAATTTTTGGAGATATCCTGTGGATAGGACGAATGGACACGAATGTATATGGTAGAGGTCAACAATTAAAACAAACGGACAAGTGAAATAAACAGTGACTTGCCGTAACCAAGATTCGCACCATGTTCACCATGGCCACGGCTGGACCTGTCACGGCTAACAGTCATAATACATTGTCATGTGCATAAACTATTTAATTTTTACAAGATGCGCATGGAACATCTACGAATGTATATGCAGACGGACACACCAATTTATGAATCTTTGAGAAAGAAACACACGTATTTTCGTTGACTTCTATCAATCAAATCCAGGCACACCCGAGCGTACAGTACGTGAACAGAGTATCCGATATATTTCAGGAAGCTCATTTTAACGTCCTTATACACATTAAAAATTGACAGTAATTTACTATAGATTCTTTTATTTTTCAATGTTCAATCTTGTTTCAATATTGTTTTGATGTTCGTATTTTTTTAAATCTGTGGTAAGAATTCTCTCAATCTATAAAGATGTTGATTTGAAGTTTCTGAAATGTCTCACTGCACATTCACGAACGTGCAATCAATCATAATCTGATGAAAATACATCACGTTGAGTGAATTTCCTTTGCATGTATTCGAATTCTTCACGTCCACTTCTATTATCGCATATATTTTCCTTTTTCTTACATTAATTTGTTTTCTAATAAACTGTGTTTTTCTTCTTGACACCGGCAACGGGATTCACGTCGCGCCCTTTTTGAATGGCACATCATTAAAACAGAAGAAAAGTTGTGGTTCACAACAAAAGGGTAAACAGATCGAGATGGAAGATAGGGGGGAATATACGTAAGAAAGGAAAAAAGAGAATAAGAAAATGAAAGAAAGGCTGAAAGAAGAAAAGAGAAAGATAAGAGAATGAAGGGAAATGGATCATGAGAATGAAGGACTATTTAAATGGATGTGGAAAGAATAAGAGAAAAAAAAGAATAAAGACTAAGTGAATAGAAAATGAAGTGAAATAAATAAATACGTAACTAAATAAAAAGAAGAAGAAGAAGAAGAAGAAGAAGAAGAAGAAGAAGAAGAAGAAGAAGAAGAAGAAGAAGAAGAAGAAGAAGAAGAAGAAGCCAGGGGAAAAAGACAAAAAAAGAAGCAAGGAAGAAAAAGTAGGAATATAAAAACATGTGTGAAAAGAGGAGACAGACAAAGGTAAAGAATAATAGAAAGCAAGAAAAACAAACAAACAAAGAAACAAAACAGGTTTAGTTGGTCACTCAATAGAAACCGTCAACATCCTTTGGCAACATGCCATTTTGAGACTGATTAATTAAAGAATTGGTAAAACGGGGTGAGTAATTAAAACATTGGATAAAGGAGTGAACAATTTACCTCTTTCGACTTTTGTTGGGCACTGATCACTAGGAAGTCTGACTTTGCAAAGAACAAGCGTGAATGTTGCCGAACACAAACTAAGGGATCAATTTATCCTGAACTTAAATTGCAAATTGAACCTTCTCCCACTATAGACCTATTTAGAAGGGGTGGTAAAAAAACCAAAATACTATTTTTTGTAGACATAATCAGGAGTGAATGTTTACATTTCCAGCGCTGTAGTTCCATTAGTGCGTCCTGTTCGCGTGACAAATGCATATATAGATAGCCAGCCAAGCCCACTTAAAAACTGAAAAACTTATGTTTATAGTTTTGGTCGACAGTTTCTAAAAACAAAAATACGTATCGAAATTATAAGAACTGATTTGGTATCTGACTAACATTCTCTTTCTTTTTGACATCTGATTTCTATTGCAATCATAACAACAATCCATAAAGTATAAATTTCATTGCGATATCTTTACTTAAGTCACGAAGGAATTTATTCGTGTTACGTTTTCTTTTTCATCTTCGGTTTAGCCAACATGACAGACACACAATAAGGATCCAGTTTAGCACTATAAATGTACATTCTAAAACGAAGCTTCGCTAAAAACCTAATTTATGTTTGTAATTTTCCGAGACTAATATGCTGACAACATGCACCCAAGTCTAATTAGAAAACCACTATTATGAATCTGACATGTTGCATGTTATTACCATATTGTTCATAGATGTTGCTGGAGATTGAGTGAAATCCAGCATCCGCCTCCCTATCTTTGCAGACTCCAGCATTTATGTCTCAATCCTTATTTGAATATCCCGTTCCTTCAAATCTTGTATGCTGTGTTTTTTGGCACAATATACATTATTATAGACACGACCACAATTCCATATGCCAAGGCTTCTTCAGCTCTTGGTCTTGGCATTTTTTAAATCTTTCGTCTTCACTCTGTGGTCCGTTATCACAGCCAAGCAGTACTCGATCTTTTAAGTTGAAGCACAACTTTAGGATCAGCGTCATCACATTTCACCATTCTGCTTGGATGAGGATTCTATACGAATGAGCTGACCAGGCAAGTTTCTTGTGGAAAGCAGCCATCAAGGGAGCATGCATGGAAGAATAAAATAAGTAAAACGTTAAGTGCTGAAAAGCATGCTAGACAATCAACGAGAAGGCATGCGTCATAGAAAAGGCCAGAAACGCATTAGGAAAAAAGGTCTTACTTAGGAGATTGTCAGTTGTTATTGGCCGAACATTAGCGTAGAATGAGGGAGAAGAAATATACGGACTGTTTCACACAAACGTGTGAAAACACATAAAGAGTGAGAACTTTAAGGGAAAGGAAATACAATAAATGGTGATAGTAAAAAATATATACATATATATATATACAATAAACTATTCTAAATCTTCAAATTTTTTTAAAAACCTTAACATTTTAAAATTAACATTGTTATGAACGTAGTTCCGCCTTGTGTATTGGTGTATGCCTTCTGATGTACATGTTACGGCTGTTTAGGCCAATTTCAACATCATGGCTGCCCTGGCTGCTACATACATATATATATACGGTCTGAAATTGTTTGCCAAAAATAAAACCAACCTGGAAGCAGGAACTTAAGCGAAGACACCAGAATCAAATGTTGATCCGAACATCATGTGCAAGAATCAACAGGAGGAATCCAGTCACCGAACAGTAAGATAATACGGACACAGAGAAAATGATGACAACTACTTTTGAATACAGGATGGAGAATCATAAAAACAGGTCGGAATGAAATACACAGCCGGTGATGCATGAAAGAAAGGGCAAAATAAGAAATACATACCAGTACCTTTCCCGAGAACTGAGAAATCCGTACGACACTCTTCTCGTGGCCCTCACATATCACAGCAGCGCCGTGGTTTGTACCGTACCAACCTTCCCCATATTTACTTACACATACCTTTTTAATTCTAGCTGCTATGCCATTGCTGACGACTGGTGGTTATACACCTCTTATTTCCAGCATTCTCCTCATTATTCGCGCAGACCTCAGTAGTGCTGTGGTATGCATCGTCTGTATCCTTCAATCTTGCTTTCTATGTTTTTTTGGCACCGTTCTCTGTGTACCTTATGTTATTAGTACTACCCTGACCTTCATGTCTCACACCTTCTTCAGCACCCGGGCCAAGTCCTGGTATTTTCCTAACTTTTAACTCTATTAATATTCACACTGTGATCCGCAGGCACAGCCACGTCTATTATTTGGCAGGTTCTCTTTCCCTTGTCGATGACTACCAGGTCCGGTATTGGGAGTAATTTGTGGCATATACTTTCCAGGACAGTCTCTGGTGTGTACTGGTACCATTTATCTACATGGTTGAATCCCAGTCACTTGCATAGTTCCCGATGTATACCAGTTGCTACCCTGCCAAACATGTTAGTGTACTCCTTCTGGGCTTGTTTACTACAATCATTGGTTATGTGGTTAACATTGTCATCCCTTTCTTCACATAGGCGGTATTTGCTGTTTGTCTGGGTTTTGCCGATTTTCCCATTGATATAGTTTGTCCTGATGCATTTGTTTTGTTCTGCCATGAGGATGGATTATGTTTCTCTCTTCAGATTTTCTTTTGTGTAGCCATGTCCATGATCGATCGTCTACAATATGTTCTACCAGTCTTTTGAATTCCCGTGTAGTTTTTTCTCTTACCATGTTTCCTACCTTGTTGTGGACTCTTAACTCGTCTATCATATTCACACTGAATGTTGAAGCACACGTGTTCGCTTGTCTCCAACACCCTCTTCATTATTCTCATAGATCCCAGCAATGTCCTAGTCTGCACAGCCTCAACCCTTCATCTTATATCCAACTCCTCCATTAATAAATCCAATGTTTTCGGTACGGTTCTAAGTGCGCCAACTATTATGGACGTTCTCCTAACCTATATATTTCACACCTTACTAAGCTCCCGGGTCAGGTCTTGGTACTTTTCCAGCTTTTCGCATTCTTTCATATTGACTCCGTGGTCCGTTGGTACAGCGGCGTTCACAATCTGGCAGGTTCTACTTTCATTATTCACGACATTCAGGAATTATAATAAATATAGATCCTATAAGGTCTGTTGGCAACAACTGTCCCAATTATTTTCAGATTTGCAAAGCGATTTAGTTGTTTTATGATATTTATGAGATTGAGATCGTTCTTCCTATGTTGCATCTCAAACAGCTTTACCCTTGCTTGTCGATGTAGCTTAGTGTTTATTTCCTCGAATTATGGCCCAACTATTTTCAACAAACCCTAATAATCGACTTCCTTTTCCTGTGTCGAATTTCCCCCATCGCCGAACGTCCATTCCTACCGAATATCCCCCATCGCCCCCCGATAAATGACGCCCATAACATAATAACCCACCGTGCCTCCCCTACAGTGAATACCGTTGTTGATGGCCTTGTGGGCGTTTTGTGACGTTTTTGTGCAGGGTTGAACGATGCTTCTATTCATCGGAAGTTTATTTCGATAGGCTGCGTGGGACTCTAGAGAAGATGGGTTTTATCGAGTGTTAAGAGATGATTGCGTTTGCGACGTGCAAGCAATCTGGCATCTGTCAATATCAGAAACAGTGAAAACTTACAATCGGTCGTCACGATTTGCTGTTCTCTGTTTGATTGCTGGGTAACTGCGAGCATAGCTTAGGGAGTAGAGCAGCTGTTATTCAATAGTCGGATACTAGTGAAAAACACGAACATACTTGAACTTCCAGAATCTACACAATTACTCCGGAAGCATAGCATTCTGGGGTCCTGGTACCAATGAATTATGCTGCTTGGCTTTGAGGACGTTCCCTTACAGAAAGTGGTAGTCGGCCGGAGATAGGTCTGGTGATTAAGTTAGGTGAGGTAGAATTTCGTAGCTTAGTTCGTTCAATTTCTGCAGGGTAAGTCACTCGACATGCGGTCGGACGTAATCATTTTCGATTGACCAATATTGGACATACACGTTGCAATCATTGTTGCAATTTGTTAAATTCATGCCAACACTTCTTTGCTGTGAAGGTAACGCCAGTATTGCTGATTCCAACATTTTCTCTACTGCACTTCTGATGATACATGGTATGAGGCGAAATGCATGAAGTATCTTTTTGTGTGTGTCATTAAAGCACAATATGTTTACGACATTTTAATCTATTTAGTCATTTACTACTACCATTCTGTCAGATTATCTTACTTCCGCACAATAAACTCACACACGCACTTTCTAAGGTCCGATAGTATTTTAGTTATACTAATATGATATTGTATTTATAATAAAAGTGTTCAATATTCTCAAAATAAAGCTAGTGTAATATATTGATGGATCACTCCCGACACATTTGTTTTACACTCATTTGATCATCAAGTGAGTGGTCTTAACACATACGTGATATTATGTATACCCCATTGTGTACCTTATGTTTCCCACATCGTTCCGAATTTGAATTTTGAACTTTATATGCATTAAGGTTATTTAGATTTTTACTAGAACGTACTGGTAGTTAACAATACTGTTAATATTAAATGCTAAGGTGACTACTTCTTGTCCTTAAAAAACATTTTATAATCTCTATCTATAATATATTTGTTAGAATCTTGTTTACGACGTTTATTTATGTTTTAGTCGTTAAAGGTATTGTTTACTATTTCATTAATCATATCAGTGCCGTAGACGTCAGTTTTGGATTGGAGGGGGGGGGGGCACATTTCCATTTTCTCCTAAAATATTTGATTTTACTACCCGAACCGGCTTGAAAAGTGCACAACATCAAAACTTGTTCAGCATTCAAAGGCACCGAAGGCTATAGTCTAGTTAGTGCATATATACCCCGATCGGATGTATTGTCCTAAATTATTGCCCCTCCCCCATCCATGCATATATTTAAATATGAACTTTCTCTAATACTTCATGTATCTACTAATGCGTTATTTTTGTTCAAACGTTATTCATCAGTCCGGAAATCAATAATTTATTTGTTATCTTCTAAACATAAATAGCATCTTGCGCTGTGCTCTTGCATTCCGGTGTAGAGGTAATAAGAGGCATGCGTATTTAGTAGAAAGACTCGATTCAATTCGCTCCTCCTCAACATCGAATATATGATTGACTTGGAGTGTCGCATTGGGAGTCACATTTCTTATCTGTGCTTATCAATATCGACATGACTGTTAATAGCCGTCCCTGGTGCCCGCGGGAAAATGGGTAAACATTGGGTTTTATATATGAGGATACATATTTAGTGATCCTGTTCCCCCGGTATTTAAAATCTATAATTGAACCAAACAGTGCCAGTTATCGAGTTCTGCAGTTCTCCTTAATATGCTCGCTTTATTTCTGTATGCCAAGAAACCAAAAGAAGAAGTGATATCTATTTGGAGACCCTTTTGATTTCTCAGGGATTGTAGCATAGCATGTTTATGATACCGCACGACTGGTGATGCATGATATGAAACGTGCTTCTCTCAAAGCTGAAATAGCCCAGTGGATACGTTGGAACATGCAACACGGAAATGGACTTGTTTATTTACATATGAATCGAAATTGACGGTCCCTAACTAATCAAACCTCAGATGTTGCGTTGCCTGTGTGTACGATTTTACAAGGCTTATCATATTGAATAAAGTACGTATAAGCTACACAATTGTATGATTTGCAGGGGGAATGGAAGAGAAAGAAAGAAGAGAAAAATCATTATGCTCCTTATTCATAGTATAGTTTCAATGTTACTATTACAATTCAGTCGTGCATCTAATTGTATATAATCCATGGTATAAAGTAAATATTTCGAAATATTCAACTGTTTCTGATCGATATCAACCGAGTAATCAACCAGCCCCCATAGTACACGTGCAACACATTAGCTCTGGAAACAAAATGTCTCCTTGTCAAATGCAAGGATAACACGCCAGAGAATAAAACAATGATGTGACTAAAAATAACAAGTATGGAAACATTAGGAAAAAACACCTAAAATAGAGGGATATGTATTCCTGGAATAAACGCCCCTAACAAATGTTTGCACGAACTAACATGAAACAGATGAGGTCCTCCCTTGAAAGCTACACATCCACTGGGACAAAAGTATCATCTTTTCTTCTCTACTCCCAAATTCCCACTACGTATATGAATGCTTACTTATGCACGCAAATACAATCGACAGTTGCCTCCCTCTCATGTTCCAATTGTTCTTCGCGTGACCATCTTTTGGTCTTTTGGAAAAAGCAAACTCAGTTGTTCATGATTAACGTCCACATATTTATCTAATTAACCTAGGTGCACATTATACGTCAGATACATATGACACACCGCTGGGAATAATTACAATTATGCATTCCATCGTATTGCAGTCATGGAGGTGCGTGTGGCGTGGCGCTCAACGGCGCGGACAGTGGAATCAGCGAGTCAGGTTCAAACTGCGGTCGAGGCCGTTTACGTTCACTTCACCGTCTCTTTACCTCCATCTATGGTTAAATAGCAGGGCAGACTGGGAAGGCAACCAGTTTAGGAGAATGACAACTCTGATTCTAAACCAAGTTAAGTCGGTTGGATGCCAACTTTGACGTCACTCCAGGACCTCCTCCAGCCAAGTTGATGCCAAACGTATCGCACTCGGCTTTCGTTGGGACTGCACCAGCGAGACCGAGTGAGGGATTCTGTCGACTGCAGGTTTTACTTTAGTGTAGTTCCATTGTCTATCAAGACAGAAGGCGAGGAATATCCAAATAGTCTGTAATTCCTAACTGAGAATGAGCAATAGTTTCATGTATAGTCCCGGGTTGGTATCCTCCTTCATCATATGATAATATTTACCAAAAGAAAATGTGTCCTCATCCGTTTCTAATTTTGGTAAATTTTATAAATATGCTTCTGATACTATTGATAAAGGTCATGTTATAATTAATGTTATTATTAACTAGACAACCCAGTGACACGTTGGATCACCCTTTGAGAGCAAATTAGTGCAATTTGATGTGACCAGAATAAACACGGATTTCATACGTATTTGCAAATAAATATAACATAAATAAACTACACTGCTCTATTAGTAATATGTAATAGTTATCTCTAGAACGGCTCGCTACAAAACAAATGATGAACACTAGTTTTGTCATTGGCTTTCGAAGCGAACTTTCGAAAAGCGGCGACCCCTGGATTTGCACTATTATCAGAGAATCACTGTTACAGTGTGTTCTTTTCTCATTCAGAGCAATGAGGAATGATGGAAACAACATAAAACTGCAATACCAATCGCAAACACAGATTGCATCGAGTGGACACACAGTGTAATCACAAACCGACAGAAATCCATCGAATCCTAACATATTCAGGACGACACTGATTTGAACATTCGTATTTTTAAATAAATCATTTTCTTAGGTGCTAGTGGCGTAACGGTTAAGGGCGCGGACAGTGGAATCAGTGAGCCGAGCCCAAACTCTGGTCAACAATGTTTATATTTACTTTGCACGAATGCCTTCTCCCACCAGCTATGGGTTAACTTGCATGGCAGACTAGGCTTTCTAGCCGCGGTGGACAACCACTCTAGGGGAAAGACAACTCTGGAGACAAAATCAGCACACAAGAAAATAATGGCAGCGAATGAGCTCGAATAGCCACTACCTTCCCAGAGCAAGCATAGCCATACAACTGTCAGGGGATGAGTCTGAAAAGGCCTTTTTCCAGCAGCTGACCAGAAATGACCGGTAACGATGATGATGATTTTTTTTAAATCACCAAGTAAGAACACACATTGTTATGTTTGTGTTTTGAAAAAAAAAGAACTACTTTAAATAATGATGTGTGAACAGACGGTGCATCTATTAGAAGTGAAAGTGTTGTTTGAACTCTCGATTTGAACAAATTCGAACGTTATTTGCCCCGAGTCCCTTTAGATTCTGTTACTTTTATTCTGGATCAATTCAATTTTCTCCTGAACTGCGATCACGTTTTCCGTTCAATCGTTTGAAATAATTTGTCAACTGAACCAGAATTGGCTTCGTTCTTTGCTACTGATATTAAAGAAACAAAGGACAGACTGATTGGCTGATTGGCTCTTCACTTAGAGTCATGAGTGGAGGTCAATAGGTTCAAGGATATCTGGGGAAATGTATGGCGTGGACAAACCGTTAACGGCACGGAAAATGGTCACAACAATCCGTGTTCAAACTCGGCCTGAGACAATGTGTCTTCGCAGTAATGTCCTTGGAAGAAGCATGAACCAATCTCTCCCCCAGCTATGGGTAAGATAATGTTGAGAGAAGTGAATGACGTCATCTCGCGTCTTATTAACATATCACAAACCGGAGCCGACACAGATTTTGTTCACATGACACTAATGCCATTGGAAACGTCATGGATCTCTCTCCCCACTAGATCTGGTTAAATAGCACAGGGCGGAGTGCGTTGCGCCACCTCGGGTGCTTAACGCCTCTCAACGCAAATACAGTTATATTATTGAGTCTCTTTTTTCTATTTTCCTGCCTGCCTCCATTACGCTATCATTCTTTTTCTTTCATTCACGT
>VCCN01007125.1:2515403-2528388 GCA_006491835.1 Architeuthis dux | reverse complement strand
GGGACAGTAATCGCAGTAGGAAAAGACCAGGCACAAGATGGAAGGATGGAATAGAAAGGTTTGCCGGTAAGACGGGATACAGGTTAACAGAATCTAGGTCGAGATGGGAAAGGCCTTTGTCCAGCAGTGGACTTATGACGGCTGATGATGATGATACTCTAAAACAATACAAATTGCTAATTATATTTACTGAAACATACAACTGAATTAGTAGGTGTATTTCAAAGTAACTACTGACCACGCATTATACAGTGAGTGCAAGAAGTATCCGATTCATTTCAAATATTTAATTTCCACATCCTTATACAGCTTTGGATTTGACTAAATTCGGACCAACGATTATAAAGTACAACATTAAAACTAGCCTACTGTTCACCCTTCCACAACATTCCGATGAAATACATTGTGAACCTTTGGAGATATTGTGTGGACAGACATGAAATCTTGCGACAAGCTGCTATCTTTCACTTAAGTCGCTGTCAAAATTTGTATATTCCCTTCTTTGCATTTATAAAACCAAAGACTCTTCCCAATACTGGCAAAAGATGACACCAGAAAAGCGACAAAAGTGCCGAGACATGTCCAATATTTCAACATCTTCTTTTGAAACCTTTTAATGTCTGTAAAAAGCGGTCGGGCGCCATTTTTAGTTCATATAGAGTTGTGGATGTTGGGATTGGAGAAGAAGAAGAAGAAGAAGAAGAAGAAGAAGAAGAAGAAGAAGAAGAAGAAGAAGAAGAAGAAGAAGAAGAAGAAGAAGAAGAAGAAGAAGAAGAAACAGCATTATTTGGGGGAAGGGCATCACATTTGAAAAGGAAGAGGCTGCAA
The DNA here is from genome assembly GCA_006491835.1 of Architeuthis dux. Lineage (NCBI taxonomy): Eukaryota > Metazoa > Mollusca > Cephalopoda > Oegopsida > Architeuthidae > Architeuthis > Architeuthis dux. The sequence goes on along the minus strand of VCCN01007125.1, from coordinate 2,527,560 downwards.
AAAAGGGGAAGACATTATAAAGGTAAGAAGAGAAAAAAGAAAGAACGACGGGAGGATAGGAAGAAGGAAAAGGAAGTAAATTGTGAAGAAAAACAAGAAAAAAAGAAAAGATAAAGTGTAAGAAGAATAACAAATATCATAAATAAAGATGAAAAAGAAAAAGAGTAGAAATAAAAAATGTTGTAGACATACACACACACACATAAAAGATAAATGTTTTGCACATGTATAAGTTGTTAGGCTTTTAGCGAATATCCTAAAGTACATTTGATGTAGAATTAAATGTGTTCTTGTATTTCACATTGTCAGCAAACCTATTCTAGAATGTCCAACCCACGCGAGTAGTCATTTCCAAGTCTTAAGATTTCATCTTGTACATTCAATACAATTGTGTTAATCCATATCTGATAAAAAAGTTGCTCTTGTGAAATCAGTTATTTTTAGTCGTAGATACAAACATAAACGAGCTGTACAGATGGAATTTTACCTATATTATATCTGTATTTTGTTAAGTATTCAATCACTATTCCTAAGTGCATAACATCAGAGAATGAGCTCATACACAAATGTGCGATAAATTTGAACAGTGTGTCCAAACCGAATGTAAAGCGAACTTTTAGTGAAATACCCTTTTGAGATGACATTGCGTGTGCGTTAATCGATTTAATCACTTTCGAATCTTTCGCGATCGGCGTTTCTAAACCTCTCCAAAAATGATAACTTAACACCGCTAGTCAGTCTTTTCGTGAGTACTTGCATGCAAATGATCACGTGCTCAGCGTTTTAACTAATTGTTACAGACGATTTACATAATGTTGTTATAATCAGATGTCATTCGGTCAGGGTTAGTTTATTTACTGCTGCTTTAATTTACACTCACACATATACATACACACACACACACACACGCATGTTTGTAATACAGAAACACACAGTACCATGTATGAATGGTGAATAATATTATCTTGTTCCAAGCAATATGTTTGCTGGATTCAGGTCTAAGAAATATAAGTAGAAGAAGAGGAAATATATTGACCGGTGGCATGGCCATGGAGAAAGCTGGACAAGTTTGTAAACATCATGCTGGTTGGTCAGGACGTCTTATGGCTGGTCAGCCAACCACAGGGTGGCTTAGAGGATTCTTCTTGGCGTCTAACTCCTTTCATTAGTTTAATTGGTCAAACAAATATGTTCGGCGCGAAAACGCTCGAGGATAAAACGATCTAGCTGTATTTGTCAGTTGCTGGAGAGATGCCGAGGAGACAATAGCTATTCTGAGCTCGTCAACGGAGGATTTCATTGCAAAAGAAAGGGGGTACTAATGATAGTGATCGGGGATCCATTAATAGTAGTTTAGGAACATATTTAGTAATGCATTTCGTTGTGAATAACCCCAGTCTCGTTCCGGTACGTGGACATCAACATTTAAGAAATACACCATCATTCATCATCCTATCTTTAAATGATGCACTGTTGTATTTTTATCTCTCTCAGCTGAGAGAATTGTATGTCAACGTTGCATTTTATTTTCTCTGCACAGATCACCGCAGCTTGTCCCTCATCGCTCTCCCGTTTTTCGTTGAGGTAGTTCTGCCGCCTCATTCCTATCACTTAAACTACCAATAGTCCAGGAGCCAATACCACTTTATGTTTTGGGGTGCACATGGTTTGATTGTTGGCCTAAGTAGATTAAAGTACGAAGAATCCAAATATGTAAGTCTTACAACTTTCAGCCTGTGCATTTTGTGTGAAAATTGCAACGTGTTGTCGAATATATGCGAAAGATCAGTATGAAGAAAACACGGAATAAATGAAAATCTATCTCTCAATCAAAAAATAATTAATTGAACCGCCCACAAATTTGATCACCTCTTCCTCATCACCTGCCTTCCATGAGATTTCAATAAAATCCATTGATAACTTTAGGAGATATTGCGGGGGATAGACAGGAGCGAATACACAAATATATGATAAAAAACGCAAAAAATGTCAATCAAGAACAACTTATTGGATCCACTCAAACATTGAAGCACGTCTTCCTTACGATGTGGCTTACATTTTCAAAGAAATTCATTGACATTCATTGAGAACCTTTGGAGATATTGCGGGGACAGACAGGAGTAAATGCAGAAATGAGGGAAGAGAAATATCTTCCAATAAAAAACGAATTCCTTGATCTGCCACAAAGTGTCATCACATCTTCCTCATCACGTGGCCTACTCCACCGCACATCTTCATTGCAATTCATTGAGGACTTTTAGAGATATCGAGTAGATAGACTGGGGTGAATACAAAAATGTACAAAAAAACGCAAACATCAATCAAGCAGACATTCTTGGATCGGCACCATTTAATCACATCTGACTTATGTTGTGGCTTACCCTTCCACAAGACTTCATTGAAATACATTCAGAACATTTAGAGATATCGTATACACAGGCACGAGCAAATACAGAAAAGTATCTTTCAATGAAAAACGCATTCCTTGATCCGTCCCAAAATTTGATCACATCTTACTCATTTCGTGGCTTACTATTCTACAAAATCTCATCCAATGAGAACTTTTGGTGATATCATGCGGTCGGTCAGGAGCGAATACAGAAATGTACGAAAGAAAACGCACCATATCTTCAGAGCCTAATTTAGAAAACACAATAGTATTTGTAACACGCCAAGAAGGGTTAGAGAACAAGGTCAGGCCGATCCTTATTAGAGCTGAGTAGAGTAGAGAAATGGTTTAAATGAGTGTAAAGTACATATTTAACTATTTATGTACACTCACTTAAACAATTGTTTGCTTTAGGACCACCTCCATTTCGGGCCCCTAGGCGTAATCTTACTCAGCATAATAGCTACAGGGAATCAAAGTTTCAACTCTATAATATTGCCATACTGTACTTTAAATGATATGTATATATTGCTTGGTCGATTGACCAAAAGTATAGCATAGAATCGCTCTCATGCCTTTTAAAGGAATAATACTCTTACTATAATTCACCAAATGTCTGTCTGTCAGTTTGTCATCGCTTAACTGAAGGACGACCTGATCTATGGCCACGAGAGCATATCTTAGTATATTAGTTATTAGCGAGTAGTTTGATGTACAATGTGTGTATAAGGCTAAATTGGACCCTTACATTGTGTCTTTTAGGTCAGCTAAAATGGAACTTTATCTTTTTGTCTAGCCGTAAGAAGAAGACATTTACTTGAAAACCCCGATCGCGGGTACGGTTTTCAGCTAGTGCACTTGAAATGGTGTTTATATATTGCTTGGTCGACTTACCTAAAGATTTGTCTAAATCTCGCTCCTATGCGTTTTGAAGGAATAATAATTCTACTAAATGCTAAGAATATCATGAGACGAAGATGGAATCCAATTCTATATTGATTAACAGGATTTGGAGGCAGAAATAAATCTTGTCGATTCTGATTCATGTTCCGTTTATCTTCACAGAATTGGAATTACATTAATGAGACATCGTTAATTATAGTAAGACGTTGGTCATCTAATAACCTTAAACAAACAAATGTATATCGTGACCAGAATTACACATGTAAACATTGCCGAAAAGAATTGTAGGATTGATGGTTATGGCTAAGATGGTGGGGAAGTTGTTACAGAGGAGAATGCGCTAATTACATTTGTAAGAGAATGTAGTGGATTCTCTATTCGAAAGTAGCGGTCGAAAATGTAATACCATTAGCTGTCGTTGTTGTTGTTAAATAGTAGCTGGTAGCAGTCGCAAGGAGGTAGGGGGAGAACGTAGGTCACGTGGTCAAAATGCAGGAGACAAAGGCGAAAACTGGATTTGGGCGGGAAAATACAAAACAAAGAAACGATCATTGGAAAGGAAGATAAATAAAGGCGGCAGATATAAATGAAATAAATGTTGCGTTTAATTGAAAAACATAACACAAACATTGACATACATAACGGATATCAAAAACGGTTATAAATGCGTAACGAGAGTGTTAGAGAGATGTGTGTGATGAAGTGTGAAGGTAAATAGTAGTTTCTGTCGTTAGCTGGTTTTTACCGAAATGTATTCGTCTGTGGTTATATGTGAACCGATATCGAGACGAAGAAATCGGCTAAGCAACAAGAGGCATAAGCCAGAAAGGGGAAATACCGGTATAGAAACAGGAAGACATTTAAGACTTTTAGTCGCAAACCTGTGTGTAAAAACTAAAAATAATCGATGGTCATCGTAATCTCAATTAACCTATATTTGAGGCGTTTATTCCTAGTGCAAGAAATATCGGCATTTAAAGAAATGCCCATATTAAAAAGAAGTGTAAATATAAAAGTACATAGTGAGCCCTGTGCGACTAGGGTACTAAGTGAATGAAAACGAGTTTAACGTGTCAAGAAAGGTTGGCACGGGCGAATGAAAACTGAGCCCTAGGCAAGGGACAGGAAAACAAACAGCGCGCGGCGCCTGATGAATTGTAAAGAAAGGGGTTTCTATAGACGTGCTGACATCACGGATAAAAGGAAGCTAGATCTAGTTTCGTATTTCATATGGATCAAAGCTGATTTCATCGTGGTGATAAAGCTAGCTTGATATTTCTATCCCTATTTTGGTATTTTTAGAATAAAGGAATAACGAAGTCGGAAGAGGTATATGTATTAATTTGTACTGTCTTCCCGTTTATCCCCCTGTCAGACCGTCTATTTGTCTACATAATATCTCTCAAAGTTTTCAATGAATTCCAATGCGATTTCGTAGAAGGGTCGACCAGGGGCTAAGAAGAATTTTGGGTTGAATCCAGTAATTCGTTTCTGATTGAGATATATTTTAAAGGTTACCAACGAACAGTTGATAAGAATACCGCGTTGACGGAGGTATGCATTCACTGAATGCTTTCTAGTTTTTTGAAGGAATTGATGAATTCAGTAAATTAAATTAAATATTTGTTGATATCTTTAGTTCTAAGAAGATCGTCTTATATAACAAGTCCGCATAAGTCATGAAGGTCAAGTTCAACAGTGCGTATAATACACAATATGTTTATGTTTCTACTAATATTTCTTTGTGCCTCTGTCTCCCCCTCTCTCTCTGTGTGCGTATGTGTATGTGTGTACGTGTGTGTGTGTGTGCGCGCGCGTGCACGAATGATTTAATGGTTCCATGTAAAAGAGATTATCGTTATTAGTGCGAACAAATCATCATCTCCCCATCGACCGATTCTGTACGGGTTATTAAGCCGAGATGCGAGCGTGACAGATTAAAAAGGGCCTAAACACGACGGCAAGGTTACATCGGTTGCTTCATTAAGTTTCATTGAATGCAATTTAATCAACAGATAATAATAACAACAACAACAACAACAACAATAATACTCCTACTCCTCCTCCTACTACTAATAATAGTGACATGGCAGTTCTAATTACCTCCATAATATCGTCATCATCATTATCATTATCACATTATGTATGCCTTTTCCGTTTCATAATAATAAATCGCAGTTCAAATATCATCATCATCATCATAACACTGCCTCTACTATTTACCATGTACTACTACAGCTAATTGTATTATTATTCATCAAAAGTCCATCCGCCTGTCTGTATACATGTGACAGCTCACCGTTGGCTGATGATTGAAATTTAGTATCGCTCTTAGAGAGGTGTTTTCTTAAATATCCCCCTTACTCTCCCCCTCTCTGTCGGCTCTTACTCTCCCACTCTATATCAAAGATACGAATACGTAAATAATATTCGTATTTTAGGAGAGGATGAGAGTATGAGCGGTGTTTATAGCCTGAAAAACACTATCAATTTGAAAATAAAATAAATTTCCATCCATTCAGCCGTTTTAATATATTCTTCTATGTGTACCATAACCGGGTGCACCTGAGACACGCGATGCGCTAGTCTCCAAAAGTGCATGTGCATTTCTTTCCGGAGATGACGTCTAGTTCAAGCTTGAATGACGACCGGGGCTCCAACGAAAATTACGGGAATGTAGTGGGAGAAAGGAAAATGCCAGAATCCATGTTAATGTCGATCGAAGAATCTGTGGAAAGAATCAGTATATCCATATAGAAAAAAGGTACCCCACGTGGTCAGAGAGAAAGACGACACTGTCCAATCGTTTTCAGGAAACATTCGTTCTTTTTATTTCTATTGAATAACATCAACGCAGGGCAGGTTCGCCGATCAATCAGGGCATTGCATTCTGCTTTGTTGAAATCCCTAAACGTTGTTTTAGGTATATTTCTAGTTACTCTAAAAGACAGACGATGACGATGGTGAGTGTAGTCCTAGTCGGTTCGCATTCTCTTTCTTCCTCTATTCTCCCCCCCACTCTCTCCCGAACCTTTGGCTATGCCGCGGGTGAATGAGCGAACTACTTCTATGTCCGCTCCTCGCCGCTGCTAGACTCAAGCTTAATAACCGACTCTCGATTTGAAGAGAAGGGCGAACCCTAAAAACACTCCCTAAGGAGTCTAAGGGTGGGTATTAAGCTGGTAAGGATAATACCAATGAAAATGTTGGCATAGGGATGAGACGGTCAGTCATCTAATAAGTGAATGCTGGAAGTTGGCTCAGAAACAATACACACATTGGGATTTGACAATATACATCGATGTTATATATATATATATACACCAGAATCTTAGAGAATAAAAAATACAATTCTATCCGAACTGTGAGATCCAGACGGATCACTCAATCCAGGCCATAAACCAGAGCTATAGTTATCTTAAACAAGGAGACCAGCAGACCACGCAGTTAAATTGAATGAAAGTAAAGAATCTGGACAGAGAACTGAGATGGTCTGTGTTCCAATCGTTGTTGAAACGATTGGTACAGTCTCGAATAGCCAAGCAACAGGTGGAAGAACATCCAGAGGACATAAACTAGTTAGAATACAGAAGTGAGCGAGGGAATAGTGAGGAGACGTGTTGTCATTTGATCTCCAGTATAAGCCACCACTTTTGGTTCGAACCCTCAGTTAGTCCAGAAATAATAATAATAATATCATCATCGTCATTATCATTAGCATCACTATTAAAACATGTCTCTGCTCGTTCCTCCTTGATGTATGATGATAATAATAATAATGATGATGCTGATGATGAATGCACTACTACTACTATTACTAATACTACTGCTGCTGCTACTACTACTACTACTAATAATAATAATAATAATACTAATAATACTAATAATAATAACAATAATAATAATAATAAGAAGAAGAATTAACTAAGTGGAGAATATAAAATCTAAATAAACAAATAAAGTTTCAATTAATAAATTAATCAAGTTATGTTACAAAGACTTAAGGCGAATATCTTTTTAAAGCAAACGACGAAACCACGAAATGGATACAAATAGAAAAAAACATATCCAATCTGTTTTAATTTTAATTATCAAACAACCAACATAAACTTGTCATCAGAGCATAAACAGATGACACGTCTTTCACCTCGCACATTTTGCTGTTGCCCTGTCCACCGTTGATTAAATCACAGATTCACATATTGACTCTCTTTAAAATTAAATTCAGTGTCAGTATTGATTATAACAATTATTGTCCCGTGTGTTGCCGTGAACTCTACTGTTGTATTTAAGTGTTTGTGTAGGTTTTCCTTTTCATTAATGCTTGAGTGATATGACAGAAAGATACCGTTGTTTGTGTGCAGCTAAAAGCATTTTGAAAACAGTAAGAGCATTGGTCTGAACTAAAACATTAATTACATTGATACCTTATAATTCGCAGCTTTTTAATAGCTATATGTGGCGAGTCGTCAGTTCCCTGTGTTCACACAATCTCACGTAGCAACACCCGATCAGGGACCAGCAGCTAATCACGTGATATGCTCGAGATTTGAATCATCCTCTTCTTTTACCAGTAGCGCAAATGTAAAGACGTGTGACACAGCTCTTCTGATTTCCGCCCGCCCGATATATCATGCGTACCCCGGGTGGGAGGAGTGTTAAAACAATCCAGGACACAGTAAGCAAATTCCCTTTTACATACACATTTTATTAATATAACTGTGAACTCTTACATACACGAAACAAATATATCCGAACAAAGGACTCTTACATATGTACACACACACACACACACACAAACACACACACAGACAATGGGCTTTTACATATGCACACACGCAACCAAAATAAATTTCCACTCTTAAATGAATCAATAAAAAGGTTCGTCTTTTCATAATTACGTTGATACCTTTTAATTCGCAGCTTTTTAACAGCTATATACTGTACTTTCGTCGTTTAATAGCTATATACTGTACTTTCGTCGTTTAACAGCTATATACTGTACTTTCGTCGTTTAATAGCTATATAATGTACTTTCGCCATTGTTTTATGTTATCATCACGTTTATCATAATCAATATTATCATCGACATTCATTACGTGTAAATTGCTTTGGCTACACCGGTCCTCGTACGATCTACAAAGTTAAGCAACGTTGAGTCTGGTTTGTCCGCAGATGGGTGACCAGTTGAGGATACCAGGTGCCGTAAGCAGCAACATGATCCTTCTGCGACCGTTTCAGCCATGCGCTGTCACCGAATAGCATAATTATTGCCAAAGGACGTTACCTTGGAACATGTAGCGTCGTCATCACCTATACATCATGGAGATAGCAAATAACAAGCTGTCTGAATGTTAACATGTGTTATACTCGTTTCAGGTTTAGGCGACTATTATCATCAATGTCAATAACGTTTCAACCACCTTACATTAGGTCATTATAACATAGCATGGACAGAGATTGTGCCAGAAATCATTTTGAAATATGTGATGTTGTTGTTGATATAATGGATTAGAGCCGTGTATCTCACCTGGGCAGCTATTTTCCGAAGCTGATCAAATATCACTAGGTGTTGATATACATCGCTACATGGTACATTATTGTGTATGTGTATGTGTTTATGCTCATACACATGACAAATTAAGCAAATTGTATATACAGTTATTTCGGAACTGTCAATGATGCAGTTTTTCATCATTCATTATTTTGATAACTTGACATTGCGAAATGTATTACATAATATATTTGAAAAAGAGCGCTATTACGAATCAGCGCCATTGGGGTTTAATCATCGGTAGAGGGGGAAACTGGAGTGAAATGGTATTAATGTAATTGTCGTTACAGTCAGTAGAATTGTCGCTGATATCTTACACGTATTCCTAATAAAGTCCAAGGCTCCTCCGAGAGTGCATAACAAAATGAATGTTTTCATTTCACTTTATGTTCAATGCACTTCATGCACAATGCCATTAGTCAATTACACAAAAATACAAAGCGGATTAAAAATGCCCTCTTAAAAACTACGTTGAGAAATGTCTCGGGTGAAGTTTTGAATAATAATACAGTGTATTTTGATAAACTGTGATTGATTCAACTGGTTGTTTATGTAACCTGTAATATAAAGGATAGGATTTATTAAACAAATACGTAAACAATTCCATTCTCTCTAATAATTCCATATTTAGTAACACAGTCGATCCTGGCAAGTTAAGACCACCAAGAAGAAGAAATTGGACGTTGTTGATACTAGATGGCTACGGGAGAATATGAACATATACTGGACGGACTTTGCGACAGATACAGAGGTCAGGGGAAAATCACAGATACGCAGATACAAGGCTTAATTAGAAGCGTCAGTAATGGATAAAACCATATTTCCGAATGATAGTGCTAAACCGTACAGAATAGTGGCTACAATAAGTAGTTTTATGTTGATATTTCTTTAGCTTACTTTGGCACAAGAACACATTGGTAAAGGATAGTAGAAATATTGTGTTGCCACCATCTTTCAAACTCACCTGTCTTGAAAATCACCATTGGAAATCATGGCTCTTAATTGGACTTGAATCCTGCCCCCATACATTGATTTCAACGATTAGAAATAGTTTATGAATATTTTGATCTTAAAGAAAACTTGTTAGCAGTAGTCAACTATACGGTCACGGGATTTACCAAGTTTAGCAGCGTACAATGTCCGATATAAAATAATTGAGTTAAGATAGTTTAACTGGACTCTGTGTATTCATGCCTTGACGGAGATTATGAAATAATGGAGAAATACTTTCCCCTTATTGTCAAAACTCGAATCTGAGCAAGGACACATTTTCAAATGTTAAGGACTTTAATAAATGACGTAACACATCTCCCCCTGATTATGTATGTCTCTGTACCAAACTTCGCTAAAACACGTTTGATTCATGATCGACATTTGAAAATGAAACATTAGAGATTATTCTCTTTATAACGGATTCCGTGTGTTTTTAGATCTACGCACGATTTAGACACATATATATTTGTCAAATTAAATAATTCGACAAACACGCAACTAGGAAGATATAATGCGAAGGCATTTCTTTGAAGATGGAAAGACTTTAAAACACTCCCGGTCAGAGCTTTAAGCCATAACATTTGAAATGTTCTTTTTACGAAAATTTTAGCCTGAGTCATTTTAGACACTTTCCGATCTTTTAACATAAATTCCTCTTCCAATCTTAATGCATTTCAAATACAGGAGGACGAACAAGCGAGAGAAAGGATAAGATCTTAATAAGGGGGAGAAACACTTTGCCAGTGTTTTAAATGCTACTTTACGAATCTAATTTGCTTTGAGGAATCATATAATTATTCTGCTTAAGTTTTGAAATAAAGATAAGTATGTGCTTTTTAGATGATTGCTGCAACTGACTGGCTGGGTGACATAGCGAAATGTGAGTTACGTTCCTTTTCCCAGAAGAGAAGGAAGAACATACGTGGGAAAAAACACTTTGAAAGTGTTTTAAATGCTACTTTTCGAATCTAACTTTGCTTTGAGAGATCATATAATCATTCTGTTTCGGCTTTGATAACTTTGTGTATTTTAAAAATGTAAATCATTTAGACAATGTATGTATGCGCTAAAAGGACAGGGAACGGACATTTAAGATCGTTGGTAGAAAATAGAAATAGCAACGACTAGACGTATTCTTCTAAAATCTGCGATATGCAAATACCATAAATGTTAGCATTAATATTTGTTTTTTTATTGATTTTCCTTTAGCCTATCTCTTGGATAATGAATATTCTATTGAGCCATACATACTAGCTGAAGGTCTCTCTACTGAGGAGATTCCTGTTAGATGTCTACTCCATTCATTCATTTCTTGTCGCTCGCAGCCAGGCCATTCAGAGCGTTTAACTACTGACCAGGTTCGACGTTGCTTAACTTCGATGATCGTACGGGAACCGGTATGTACAACCCGATTTGACCGTAACGCTGTTTACTTTATATGGATAAACAAAAAGATAAGTATGTATGTTGCATCATACTTACATTGTAAATCGAACCCCTCGCTAAAAACTCAAGATATATTGGCATTTTTAAAAACGAATAGGCTAAAACGATGCTCCAGGGTCCCGATAGTAATCACGGAAAATTTGGTGGCCATGGCTCAGCGGCCAGACGTTAGCTGAATTAGTAAGATAACAACTCTATTCTGTCAGTAACGCTTGTATTATTTCGCAACTATTGAAAATCCCTTTTTCTCCTGTTCTCAATGCAAAACATACAGATTGAGTACCGAGATTTGTTTAAACAAATTCTAAGTAAACAGTCACGAGGATCGGCGGTTCAAATTCCATATGATTTTCATGTATTCATACTCTTGTAAACGACATCCACCTTCTGGTAATAAGACCACGAATTACCAATAGTTTGCTATTACTAACTCTTCTGTGTAGGGGGTCAAATTACACAGCACGCCGCTTTGGTTAATATCCTAGGTTTTATAGCAGAATTATAGGTATTAAAGATCAAAAGCATGAATCTTTAGTATTATATCTGTTTACATTTAACCGCATTGTCGTAGTTTAATGGTTAGCAAGCTGGTCGAGTAGATCGTAATTAGTAAAGTCGATTGTCACTCAGTGCTCCATAAATGTGGACTTGTGGCATATATAAACTAGTAAATTACTATATTCGCTATATCTGTTTACATTTGCACGCATTGTTGTGGTGTAATCGTTAGCACTCCGGCGCTGCATATCAAAAGCAGTTTGTTCGACTCTCCTTGAGGTACCCATACGTATAGCATTGTGCCAAAATAAATCATTCTTACAAAATAACTATATTAATTTACATGCTAAATGTACCATGGGCTATTTTGCATC
>VCCN01007125.1:2207141-2247976 GCA_006491835.1 Architeuthis dux | reverse complement strand
ATATACTATTAGGCACATATTGTATTAATTGTTTTATTTCAAAGGGCAGAGCAAATATATAGATTATTAAAAAAAGTATTGACCAGTTACAGTCACTTTCGGCACATCAGACTTGACAAAATGGGTGACAAAATGTGAACTCCACAGTTAATATGATATTTCTTTTTGATCACTAGTATTGTACATACTAAAACAAAACATCCAAAGAAACCACAGAAAAGAAGTGAATAAAGAAAATACATATTAAGAATTGATCAACTGGATAAAAAGTCTACTGAAACGAGAGTGGGAACCGTAAAGAAAAAGAAGCATACATTCTATTCAAGGACCATAAACATGACGGTGCAAACAAATTAACAGCCAGGCTAATTAACACTACACAATCTGAAATTGGTAACATTAGAAAAACAATCTCAGAAAAAATAAACAATGAACTTAAAAATCAATGTAAGCTAAACCATTGGATCACCACTGCAATTACATGGTTTACTAATATCAAAGATACAGAAAAATCAACGTTCATAAACTTTGATATCAAGGAATTTTACCCATCAATAAATGAAAAATATTCACCGAAGCAATATTATTTACAAAACCATATACCAATATTAACATATGTGATATTAATGTCATTTAAATATTGTACGAAGTGTATACTGTTTAACACTGATGAACAGTGGATCAAAAAAGAAGATAAATCAGTATTTAATGTGGTAATGGGTGCGTTTGATTCGGCCAACATTTCATACCTTATAGGTTTGTATATTCTATACATGTTGACTAGATCAATCGATATTGAGAATATTGGATTATATTGAGATGATGGCCTCTTAATTATTAAAAACAATAATGGCCACACATGTGATAAAGTTAGAAAATAGATCATTACGGCAATAAAAACATGTGTTTCAAAATTGAGATTAATAATAATGTCTACATTGCTAATCTTCTAGATGGTACATTTAATCTTAACCCAAACACGTATAAGCCTTTTATAAAGATAACAATAATTCCATACACATAATCACCAAATCTAGCCATCCACCATCTATATTAAAACAAATACTAAACTCAATAAACTAAGACTAATACAAAACTCCTCTAATGGTAAATTATTCAATAATATTATCCATATATATCTATAAAACAGTACTTGAAAAGAGTGGATTCAATAATAATGATTCACAATATGATGATAAATTGGAAAAATAATAATAAAAATAAAACGAAAACAGGAAATAAGATTCGGTTTAAACCGCCTAACAACATACATATAAAACCAAGATTGGAAACATGTTCATAAACATGATTGATAAATAGTTCACAATAATAGTAAATTACACATAATCCTTAATAATAATACCTTAAGTTTGATCTACAGTTATATGGAGAATATTGAGAAAAACATAAACATACATAACAACAAAGTAAGAAACCGAAATATGAAAAAAAAACTAATTCAAATGTGGAGTGTACATGCAAGAGACCAGATAAATGTTCATTACAATATAAATTACAAAGCGGAAATTATAACTACTGAAAACCATGTAGATATAAAACATGATATTGGTATCACGTAGACGAGCTTTAAAATATGCCTGTCTAACCATACGGCTTATTTTTCAAATGCGGGAACAATACATCAAATTATTATTGGAACCTTAAAGAAAGAAATGCAACAGTAACATGTAAAAATATAAGACAGACAAACTGTGCAACTGTTTAAATTATATATGATATCTATGGCTTCAAGACACATTTAGTAACATTAACTGTTATAACCAGAGAAAAGTATTAAATAAGAAAAATCGCAAATCGGGGTGAAGTGCCGACACAGATCACAGTTTATTCTAGTTTTGGAAATGAAATCAATAACAATTTTGAAAGTACTATGCAGTACAAGTGAGTGTAGTTATTATAATTTCAAATACGAATTGATTGATTGATTAATTAATTACAGTTTAAAATAATATTACTTAAGGTTAATATTTATAAAGTTGTTTGGAATAAATGTTTACATTTTGAAGATTTAAAAATTGGTTCTAAAAAATAGGCATAATATAATTAATAATTCTAAATCTGAATTTTAAAATGTTATTTTTAATATGTTACATTGGTAATTAAACTATAATACTATACCTTACCCTTTCGATAGTATTGATTAATAATGTGAAATTTGAATATTTTCAACTGAAAGAAATACCATACAATATCTGTCTAGACAATAACAGTCAAAAACAATAACGTTAATATCAAATTCAAATTGAAAAATCACACGGAAATAATTTAAGATTTATATTTTAATTACATTTCGGATTGAAATATTTACAAAAAAATGTTTTTTTGGTTTTCTTATACTGTTTGTGTTCACGGCCCAACAAAAGACGACAGAAGTTACTCATTTATCACCCCTTTTCCAATTTGTTTAATTGATCACCCCCCCCCCCCCCCGATACGGCATGCTGCTGTAATGAAATACACTCGGGTCGTGTGTTCGTGCATTCGCTTGCTGAAGGAAGGAGGGTACAGAATACTGGCGTTTTGGGATGTAGTATTAGGTTTTGTTCGGCCGAGTATTCTTTTAGGGTGCCGTGATTTTAAATGGGGGGGGGGCAGTTAGGCAGTTGAACTCAGAGCAGCGACGGGTCAAACCCGTGTTCCACTCCGCGCCAATAGCCTTATCCTTATCAACGGAAATAAAAGGAACCCATATGTTCTTTGAAATTACTGAATTGTGTCGCCTTTCTCTCCAGCCACGTGGGAGAGCCTTTCTCCTATATGGACAAACTGTTTGTGTCCCACTCCCGTAAATGTGCAACACTGGAACGAGACGTTTCATGTCGGCAGAACATGTACAATACGGTTATACTACACTGCCAAAAAATGGTATCTATTGAGTTACTAACAAGACCTGTTTCAATAGTTTCCGTTTAATTTCTCTCCTATTTCTTTTTTTACTTAATATTCCAGAATCCCTGCCCCTTCATTTTGCTGTATACATCGGTATTTTCTCTAGTTTTCAGCGTACTGTAAGGCAGTCCCTCTAAATGAATAATACGGTAACTAAAATAAGCTACATTCATTTTGTCCGTCACGACCCGTTTAGCAACTGAAAAAGCGCTCCAAGCCTAAAGTGTGGACTCGTTGTCTGCGTGATGATTTCCAACCGGCGCTGGCAAGTGAAAACACGGCTTCCCTTCTCAGAAAAGTGTGCGGAATAATCTGCACCACACGTACCCTTAAACGCTTCTCCACTTGCACTTATCTTCATATACAACAAGTCCCATTACTAATCCTGCTATTTAAAAGGAAACTGAAGCAGGACATGATAATGATTCTTCACCGGACTACTAACACTTCTGACCAGTGATGCAGCGGGAACCCGTGGACGTGATGGTCCCTTGCTTTCTTTGAGAAGGGGAACTGCGTTCGCTCATTATCTATATACTACTAAAATTATCATTCTGTTTGTACTCTCAATTCTGCCGAAACAGTGAATTGTGGATATATTGTGGGTAAACAAGAGAGATTAACCAAAAAGGTGAAACGGTTCTCCTTGTCCGTCGTATGTGAGTTCGGATCCAACTGTACATGGCCGAAAGAGATTTCATTGAAAGATGGATTTTTTAAATGTTATTAGGAGCGCTTTCCTTATGACAAGCCTTTTTTGCAGTTGATCTGTTTTATTATGCGTGTGTTGTTGACAAGAATCTGGCGTATGGGAATTTGGAGGTGTGTGTTTGTTTAAATGGGTTCGTATAGCGCTCTGATCGGAGAGGTGGCAGGTAATGCGTCTAGATAGAGTGGTAGTAGTTTGTCCTATATAATAGTTCAATTGTGGATGGGAGACACAGTCTCCTAAACGGCAAGTAAATCCGTATATACTATTAGTTTGAGTAACTGGTGTGTTTTTTGTAGGCAGGGTTTGTTGCTAATACTGAGGTTGGGGGTCTTTTGTTTGTTATAGTAGATATTTAATTTAATGTAAGTCTCTGATTCAACGGCAGAGGTGTGTTGACGTATTATACGTTTCAATGTAGACACATCTTGCTTATAGTTGTGGTGCAGCTGTTTGCAGTAGAATAATTTTGTAATTTTGTTTGTATTGCTGTTGTTGTCTGTGTTATTGTTGTGGTGTTTACTTAATATGCATTAATCAAGGATCACTGCGCCAAAACACTATCTATATATATATAGTTTTAAACAGAAGCGGTGCTGCTGAAAATAACATGTTTTCTCTAGAGGATACTGCTTTTATACTTTGCATAAATTTACCATGCTCTTTTCTGAAGCAACCTAGCAGTGGAAATAACAAAGTAAAACACAGTATTAAAAACCGTCAACCAAAACTGTAACATAAACTTCCAACATAGGTTCATTAAGTTTTTAAGTTGGTTTGACTGGGTGGCTAGTTATTACTCGTACAGGCAGCATCAATGGAGTTAGAAGTCCGAAAATGTAAATATTTACTCATTAGTATGTCTAGAAAAAACGTATGTTCGAGTTTCTTTTTAGTGAGCGGTTCCATTTGCAATGCACGTTTATACTTCGTTGGTTTGTGGCCGGCCGTATTCACGCACGGTTTTTGAAAATCCAGACGTTTTTAGTGATCACTGCCTTACAAAATGCGATATATGTAGCATTCATTGCTCACCCCTTTTTCCAATGTTTTAATTGATCACCCCCATATGGCATGCTGCCAACATACGTTGGTCACGTGACTGTTCCTATTGCGTGACAAACCAGATCTGTTACTTATTCTCTTATTCGAAGTTTCAGCTGGTTAAAGTTCGATTACTAGAATATACTATTCTTTTAACATTTGCTGTAGGCAGACTATAACAAAACTGTCTATTTTGCACGCAAAAAGAATCACCCGCTAATTCATTCATTTTAAAAATTCACTTTCTGCATATTTCGCCTTAAAACTCCACATACTCCTGTCAATTTTCAACATTGTTTTAGTCATGGCTCACTTAAGAGCTCTTCTCAGGTTCCAGGGCACTCTATCGAGCTGGGATATAGCACGGACACGATAGACAGAAACTCATTTATTATTCTGTCAGTCTATGGCCCTCTTCCAATGAGACGAGGCCATTGAGATGAAGATATGGCCACCAGTGAGAATGGCTGGCCTAGACATGTTTGGACTTCCAGGACTTTAGCTTTATCAATTTCCTGCAAACATGCCAAAAAGATTTTCTTTAAATTCTCAAAGTTTCGACAACCCATCTTACTTGACAAATCAGTAATTAATATCCAGTGAGATTTTAAAATGTTTTTCTTATAAAAGTGAATCTTGGTTTTTGTCAGCACTGTTCTGTTTCTAAAAAGACTTCTTTAAAAAAACAAACGTTGCTGAAGTGTATGGATTTTAGAAACATATTAAGACAAAATAAGATACGGAGGAAGCCGTCTATTATAATCATGGATAATCTTATCAAACTACCATCGTTATCAATATGAGTCGGTCCTAAAGACTTTATTTAAAATTAATTAAAGATTATTAAATTAAACTTATGAATTTCCTCTTAATTTTGATAGTGTAAAGTTATTTATAACAATGCATTTATTAAAATAACAATGACTTTACAACAATGAATGCAACGAAATAGATATCAGGTCACCCAATTGGTAATGTCCACAGTTAGGGTTAGAAAAGATATCTGTAGTAAGGGTTTGCCAAATCTACCTTGCTGAAATGTGGACACCAACAGCCTTACAGAAACATTAAATCGTTTTCGAAAATAACTTCTATAAATAAAGCTTTTCTGTTATCTTTAAGTACACTAAAGTTATTAATTGTTAACTATCCGGGATTGCAAACGGGTATATTTTCCTGCTGATCGCATATATACTAGTAATACGAACGTACGGCTAAATTGCGTTGGATACACCGCTTCTCATTAGATCACCGAAGTTAAGCAACGTCGAGCCTTGTCAGTACCTAGATGGGTAACCAACTGGATATACTAGGTGCTGTAAGCAGCTGGGGATCATGTAGATAACATCCTACGGCGATCCCGTTAATCCCCCTAAAGAAGAGACCAATCTCTACACCACACTCAATAACGAAAGCCACAGGTAATTCCTGTCCTGCCCTCAGCCCCGAAACCCTCTGGCTCGAACGACACGACATGAATGAATAAAATAATGGGAATACGCTATCGGTCAACGTCCTGGATTGGTTTCAGTTTATGGCTGTGATATTTTGGGGTAAGTGTTAAAGGGGTTAATGTTGCCACAATGATGGTCGGCACCATCATCACAACAACACGAACAGCAACAACAACTGACTGGCCTGGTTGCGACAACAAATGAATGAATAAAATAATAGGAATACACCCTCGGTCAACGTCCTAACTTGGTCCCTCTTCAATTGGGGATTGTTTTTTGTTCATGGATGTGATATTGTGGGGTAAGTGCTAAAAGGAAATAAAGGGAGGGAGGAAATGAAGAAGGGAAAGTAAGTGTTAAATGGGTTAATATTGCCACACAGATGATCCTCACCATTATGAAAACAACAACAACTGTCTGGTACTATTTACATTCTGGTCTGTTGATCGGGAGAATGATAAAGAAAGAAAGGAAGGAAAGGGAGGAAGGAGAGGAGGAAGTATGGGAGTGAGGGGAGAAAAGAAAGAAGCTAGGACAAAAGGAAAGAAGATATATTGGAGGCGGAGGGGGAAGGAGATAAGGAATGAGAGGAGGAAAGAAGGGAGGAAGGGCGGAAGAATGATAGCAAAAAGAAAGTAGATATAATAGAAAAAGAGAGAAAGAAAAAAGAAAGAAAGCGGATACACATGTAAGGTGGTAGAATGAAGATTTGAGTGAGTGAGAGATTTTAGAAAGAAAAGAAGGAAAATGTGCATTAGAAAGAGAAACGGAGAAAGTGTTAGAGGGTGGAAGAGTGAAATCGAAAGAGGAAGTGAGAGACGAAAATTCCAATAAAGGTCAATAAGCACCCACAAACGATTCTCCTTACGATGGAAAGAACCTCTTCGCTTGTATATATTAAGAACAACGTGAAAATCGATAGACTCATGGGGGAGGGGTTCGTGGCTTTGGTGCTTTGCTTGTATATATTAAGAACAAAGTGAAGATCGATAGACACATCGGGGAGGGTTTTAGTGGCGTCGATGCTTCTAATTGATTTTTCAATCATCAGATCGGGTGGGTGTATTTTCCATGGTGGATAACGAAAGTGGACATAGAGCGTGGAAGAAAGAAAAGCTGAAATAGCAGCTTCAAGTGTCGATGTTATGAGTATGGGCCTTGGGGAGACGAGGAGAGACAGACACGAGATGGGGGCCTGGGGAAACGAGGAGACCAACACGTTGCAGACTGAGGAAACGGCACGTATCTTCCACGTGTCAGTGCTCCCGGGCCATCATTTACCGGTACAGCTACCGAACACACCCAAAATCATTGACCATTGCTGGGGCAGTCATTGATAAGTCTGAATGTTTCTGTCTGATAACCGTCGCAATTACTCGTGTGCAGATTCACAACTTCACGTCTTCTACAGCTTTTGCCACGTTCTCTCATGCCTTCTACACCATTTAATGATGTTTGTTGAATCGGAAACCGAATATATTTAGTTATTCCCATGGCTGGTCTTATTTTCATTTTTTACCGTCAATAAATTATGAAATATGTTACACAGCAATATATTATTTTTCAACAGTTCCTTGACAGTGCTCTTAATGATGTGATGAATATTATTCACATAGATCGAGCGATATACAGTTAAAATGTCAAATCAAAATTTAGTTAATAATTACGCATGAGGCTACGGACTCATTGATCGACCTTAGTAGATATTGAATACTACAGTTGCTGCCAAGGATTATTTGCCCGTCTTGTTAAGGTTCCTGGGTTCCTGGGTTTTCGGCTTTAGTCAAAGTCAAGTTTTATCAAGAATTTGAATTCCACACTTTATGTTTATTAACAGTCATTCTTCTATGTAACCTTTAAATCTCTACCAAATGTTTGAGAAACAGTAGGACTGTATTTTATCTCACTAGTTTTCTTTTAATTTAAACTAAATTGTTTCATATTTATCCCAATTGGTATTGTAGGTTTTACATGTAAACGAGTCGACTGATGAAGAAATCTGAAATCTGAATTATTTTCAATGTAGAATGTCATCAAAATAGTTTCACTGAGGTGGAAAAAAACGCATTATTTGAGTAAAAACGACAGTTTATAAATTAATGCACTAGACTCTAGATAAAGGTAAATGAATACGTCTGTATCCTAAAGTTAGCAAGAGCATGTATTCATACGTGAATGTTGGGTTTCTATCTCAAAGAATTAATTGTTGAGAAACAAAATGGCATTCTCAGCGAGAAACGAGCACAGGTCAAACCGATAAGAAATTGATTTACATTTCCACTCTAAGAGAATAAACATGGGGGATAAAAAAGCTGATTGAAAAAGTCTGTCATATGAGAATGTTGGGTTTAAATACAAAATATATTCAACAAATCGTTATTTAAAAGAAAACATTTTGTAAACATTTTTCGCTAAAATATGATTAGAAATATTATATTTTTAAAATATTACCCTATTTTGACCTCTTAGCTATACACTAAAAATGATCTTGTCCCATGGCCTAACGGAGGAAATGTTCTTGTGAACAGTGTGTTGCACTAATCTTCCGAGCAGAGCGAACCTGCCTACTTTGAAAAACAGCATTCACATTCCTGGCTTTTACTGGAGTCAAACAGCGCCCATTGTATCCAGGTGAAAACTGTTCAATTATATAATCAAATATCATTATGTAAGCGTCTGGATAACATTATTTCAGGACTTCAAGAATATTGCAAAAGCGAAGACAGTGCAAAATACTCAATAATCATATACTGGTTTGTTTGCCAGTAGTATTACTAAAAGAATCGTTCGAATAACAGACCCATGCGTCTTGGCCTGCTGCTTGATGACATTTCCGGAGACAAAGTCTGCATCTTAAGAACTTGGAAATAATCTACATTCTTTTTGGTCTTGTAAGAATTCGACACATAATTAAGTATATATATATATATATATATATAGTTACAATACTTAACAGTACATAATATCTTCCTGTATGGGTAATGTAAGGGTTCAATCACCATCTAATGTCCACCAGTTTGGTAATTGAGAGGAATAATATATGAGAGGCCATATGTTTAGATATACACCTTTTATTTTACGTATGTGAATCAATAAGACAGTAACCTAATGAAAAGAAAGCATTTATTTTATATATATCTGTAGAACATCACGGCTTGGTCCTCCAGGAATGCTAATAACTGGACCAGGTAACGGAATTATTGATCCACCCCCGTATACTAATAGTATAGAGGAGAGATAATGTCATCATCACCATTTCACCTTGTATTTGTGATTGTATTTCCAGGGACCACTCACATACATAAGCAGCAGACAAGAATCGTGGTCTGAACAATCTAAATAGTGAATGCAATTTTTTTTGCGAGCGCTTAAGAAATCGTTTACTATCTCCTATACAATCTCTGCTTTTCTTAACACTTTTTTAATTCTATTT
Source organism: Architeuthis dux (assembly GCA_006491835.1). Lineage (NCBI taxonomy): Eukaryota > Metazoa > Mollusca > Cephalopoda > Oegopsida > Architeuthidae > Architeuthis > Architeuthis dux. The sequence continues at coordinate 2,238,426 of VCCN01007125.1, read as the reverse complement.
TATTTATTTCTATTCAATACTTTAGACTCGAGGGTCCGCTGCAGTCGAATGTCTATACATTTCACTTATCAAATTAAAACCAACACTTTCTTTTATTAAACAAATAACACGAGCGTCGACAGAATGTTCCTGTCTATAGTGTTAGAAATCGTCAAGGGAGATAATCGCCATGTCTGAAAGACTTTTGGCACAGCATCAATAATAAATAAAGTTTATTTTGACAGAGAACAAAAATACTAGAGGAAATTCGTAGATGGCGATTGAATGATAACATCATTATCATAATTATCAGCATCAGCATTCATCATACGTCTAATGCTAGCGAAGTCCTTTCCAAGTCGCGTTGTGACTGTGCCAACGCCTTCCATATCTTTTCGGCAAACCTTTCTAATCCATCTCTCCATCTTACATCTGGACACGTCAAACACACGTGCCAATATCGAAAAAGAAAGGCGCTAAGCACCATTACATTTAATTCCCTTATATGTTGTCTCTGTTTCGCTTGTTTGCAATAATGTGTCGAACTTTTTCATGTATCCTTTAAATGTACTCGTAATTTATCGCATACCGTGGTTTTTCAATTATAAAGTTGACGCCGAAAACAAAATATACTTCTATAATCTTGTGGTTTGTTTTGTTCATCCTTTTCCATGTTTCATAATAATTAGATTGCAGTAAAGTTGATCTTTGGGAATTGTAGGTTTTCATCATCATCATCATCAGCAGCAGCATCAGCAGCAGCAGCAGCAGCATCCTCATCATCATCAGCAGCAGCAGCCGTTATAAGTCCACTGCTGGACATAGGCATTTCCCATCTCCTTCCATGACGACATATCTTGTGCTAACATTTGTCACGTCTTGCCGGCAAACTTTTCTATCTCGTCCCTCCATCTTGTATCTGGTCTTTTCCTACTGCGTTTACTTCCCCATGTGCACCAGTCGGTTAGTCTTTTCCCCCAAATATTGCCATTTCGTCTTGCTAGGTGACCAGTCCACCTCCATTTGTGCTGTTTAATTATTTGTATACTATATTTCATTCTGGTCCTCGCTCTGATCCATGTTGATCTTTTTCTATCTCTTAGCGTTATCCATAGCCTTGCTCTTTCCATGGCTCCCTGTGCGATTCTAAGTTGGTTTTCAGCTCGTTTTGTTAATTTCCATGTTTCGCATCCGTAAGTCATGGCTGGAATTATGCAACCGTTGTATACTTTACGCGTTACGCACATTAGCAAGGTGTTCTTCAAAGGGTCTGTATTTATATCAAATGCCTTCCAACCTATCGCTATGCGTCGTTTTATTTCGCAGTCATGGTCTTTCTCTAGTTTTATTACCTGACCTAAGTATATGTATTCATCGACCTCTTCTAGAATCTCACCTTCTTTCATTATGGCCTTTTTGGGGGACTTTATCGTTGTTCTGTTCATCTGTAGGCCTACTTTTTTACTTTCTCTGTTTAGATCAGTTTACATATTTTGTAATTCTTCGGATGCTTCCGATGACATGGCAATGTCATCGGCGAATCTTAAGTGGCTTACATATTCTCCATCTATGTTTATTCCCATCCCCTCTCAGTCAGTCTTTCGAAACATGCTTTCAAGGCTTGCTGTAAATAGTTTAGGTGATATTGTAATACCTTCTCTTACTCCTTTGGCTATTTTTATCTTGGTTGTATCTTTATGTAGTCTAATTATTACAGTGCCATTTTCTTATATGTTTTGGATGGGTTGTATGTAATCTTCGTTAACACCTTGTTCTCGCATTGAGTTGAAGAATGCTGTGTGTTCTACCGAATCAAATGCGTTCTCATAGTCTACGATGGCCAAGCATTGTGGTTTGTTCTATTCTAAGGACGTTTCGATTAGATGTATTGCGTGTAGGTGGTCTATTGTTGAGTAGCCGATTCTGAAGCCTGCCTGCTTCCGTGATTGATATTCGTCTAGAGTGCCTGTTAATCTGTTTGTAAGTATTTTTGTGAATAGTTTATATATGTTAGGTAATGGTGTAATAGGGCGGTAGTTGCCAAGGTCCTGCTTATCCCCTTTTTTGTGGAGTAGGGTTACTATTCTTAGATGGACGTGTTTAGGAACTTTTCTTTCTCTTATGCATTGTGTGAATAGCTGTGCTAGTCCTTTGTGCAAGATATATCCTGCATCTTCTAGAAGGTCTGTCGTTATGCTATCCTCACCTGGGGCTTTACCGAATGTTAATACTATTTATTCTACTGGTATGTCTGGTATATCGCTAGTATCTATAGGTGTATTAGGTATATTTCTTTTGCGGCGCACACATAATCGATTATAGTGCATATATTAGCTTTAGACCACTTTCTCGCTTTGCAGCGAACCGTTATAGAGGCGGCACACGCCATCCTCCTATCTCTCCTAAACCCCAGTCTACTGTACATTTCACTGCCCCAACCTCCAAATACCCAGCCAAACATGCCAACATCACCATGTTGATTGGTTGGGAACACTCAACAGTTTCGTTGCTGCTTCTCTTTACACCATTTCGACTTACGGAAGGTTTTTTATTCTCAAATATTATAAAAGAAAACTACGAAGAATTCACACTAAAAAAGAATGTTACTTTGATGCAATCTACTACGCGAAGTGTATGTGTATATTTATTTTGTCTGTAAGAACCCAAAGGCAGTGGACAGGGAGAGATGAGTATGTGCTGATATAAAAGTGTTGTTCATTGACTACTGACCTATTATTATCTTATTTATTTAATGTTTACAGTTGGTGTAGTAATGATTTAACAACTGTTTACGGTACTAGTAATACATATAACACAGTTAGTGAAGAGTCTCCATCATTCCCAGAGTTGCTCTGAATTGTATACATGACGAAAGCTGTCAAAACGCCGGGGTAACTGCAATAAGCAACATGTGTCCAATTGTTCTAGCGACCTTTGAAAACTAGTGCTGTTTGATTGTTTCTTGAGTCATAATTAATCATCCTAGATACTAAAATGTTTGTGAATTTTAGATAAAGATGTATTAAGTGCTAACATTTTAATGCTGTTTTTCAAATTATTTGTTATAGTGCTGATTTCTAAGCTCAACTATCCCATGTACGAGGGGGCATCAATAAATCTGCAGCCAGACACGCAATTATTAACTGGCTTTTGAAATGTGTACTGTATAATGTTCGATCTATGTGATTAATATTCAGCACTGAATAAAGTGCATTGGCAAAGAAGGACATGCATATTTGTTGTGTTACATGAACTGTTTTTCATCCTTAAGCTGCCGACTTATTAATGCACATATGTAGAAGCCTGCCACGATTCTAACCGTCAACATATTCGAATACTCATAACATTTGCGATATTAATGTTGTAAACATATAAAAATGTCATAAGAATATTCAAGGCTTGGAGGTAGTTTTATCTTGTGGATAGCACATATGTTATGAGTGAATGCAATGATAAATCTCTTCGATTATCCAACAAAATAAAAGTTTCTATGTTATGGTTGGAAGTAAGACGTTTTCACGTCATGATACTTTACAGCAATTCTATCCACACATACAGAGCTTTAATATCGCCTCCTAAAACCTTTACTCGATATTGTCGTATTTTATTATACCACTGCATCCAACTTTACTATCATCATGGCCACATCTAGATGCACATTGAACAGACATTCTCATCAAGTTACTATTATTTTCTCTACTTTAAGAGCGAAATGGGTGCTCCCAACGGTATATATGGGAGACCGGGACACAGTGAATCATGATGATGTTTTTTTTTACAAACTTGAATACAAAACAGTACGGTTGCTACTTCATCTTCTAAAGTCAACACATCTGAAATCTTATTTTTTTAAAGACTTTCCTTCTTGAGCATTGATGTGCAGCGACGCAAACTAATATTAAGCCAATATTAATATTCGTTATTAGCCACAGCTATTCAGAGTTTTCTAATCTACCTATGTGAGGGGGAATTAAGATCGTGATTGATCTGTAGAAAGATGTAGGGTTATCTCTCTCAATGGTATTGTTATGATATACTGTCACAGAGGTCATTTCCAGGCCAACACATGTGCGGAAGTCGAATTGACCCGGTCATCTTATGAAATGCGTGGGTGTCCCAAAACAGGAAATAACACACTGGCGTGGGCGTATGGATGCCCATAAGAGAGAGAGAGAGGGGCCAGCAGATATGAAGCTCAAGAGACGGAGAGAAATGCGGAACTCAGAAAAGATAGGCAGACCGCCTAGGCTGGGCCGGAAGGCACGAGACCGGTGTGCCTGTTGGGGACAGACTGTCGGTTCTCATTATCTCTCTCCCACTCTTCACTCCCCGGTCGACATCTTAAGAAATAAAAATATGTGAACATATTTTTACAAACAACCTTCGAGTCTTCTTTCTTTCCTGGACCCAACCAAGTGTCCCCTGCCTATACAACTGTATGTGTGGGGAACAGTGAATCGGGGCACAGCGGATCACCTCTGGGATTGAACCACCTCAATTATTCTAATTAAAATTGATCCTGTCAATTCATGTTATGTAGGAAACTAAAAGAGCATTTTAATTCTGCTTTTGTATCATTCTTCTTTATTTTCTTAAATTGCTCTTGATACTGTTTGAATGTGATTTGTGTTAAACGTTTACTTTAGTGTGCCTAGGTCTTGGCAATACATATTTGAGAGATTTCTTGTAACATACATATTCAACAATTCAACAAAAGTTTAATAAAAGAAATATCGTTGGTTTCACTCTCGGATTGCTTTGAATCATTCAATCGTATGTTGATTCACTGCTCCACGGGGTATGATTCACCGTGTACCGGGGCTGGGTCATAGTGGATGAAAAATTAAAAACCAACAAATGCCTGCCAGATGCTAACTAATATAGGTATACTTTTCTCAGAATAATATAACATATTTCACAGCCAAAGTGCTGATCGTTCTCTGTTCTACCCAAATATATTAGTAAAATCAGCTTCTACTTACGATTAAACCGTTCGATCCACTGTGCCTGGTTTCCTCTCATTGCCTTTGTAAGCAACTGAAGATCTTCTGCGTTAAATACACTTGTAATTTCAGTGTAAAAAATAGTGCCTTTCTGAGTACCTTTTTCTAGTAGCCGTAGAAATTATGTCTTCCTTGTTAAATTACTATATATATTTCCTTCTAGGGAAGATGGGAGTCGTTAGAATAATTGGAAAACTGAACATAAGAATTTTAGAAACATGTAATATTATGTCATAATAATAATTATGTAATATGCCTCACAGGCGTACGATTTCGGGCAAAACAGTGTGTAACATTTTTAGTATTATGTTGAATAATACAGCATTAAAATCGAAGCTGTTCAGCCAATCTTTCGATTTTAAATTCTTTTCTCGTAAGACCAGTTCTTTTAGTTCCATATCTTTGTGTTACTGATGCCTTCATCAAAATCAAAGACTTTTATTTGTGAATATTTGTATTGCTGTTGCATTAATATGTGGTCATAGTCCTTATACCCCTCATAATCCAGTTGTAAAAATAATTTTAAAATGTTCCCATCGACATCAATGGGTAAAACACGCAAACGGTCGCATCGCCAACGCATCAAATGTGCAGAATGCGGAAAGCAAATAGACTTTGATTACAAAGAAAAACACATACTGACTGTCCGTGCCGGTCAGACTGAAATTTCTACACCAGTGCCCGAAAAATCGCAGAACTCACTGAGTGCATTTTTGATAAACATTTAATGATACAGAAGGGAGTGATAATGATAAACGTGATATAACTAAAACCCACATGACTTCCCAAACTATCGTCAATAACAGCTTTGTTGGCAGTGACGATCAGGATATCGAAATGGCTCCTCCGAAACTGAAACTATTTCAAGTTCCGAAAATGTCGATGAAGTGAATCACCAATGACTCAAAAAACTGAAAAGTCAGCTAGATGCACATATGCAGTGGACATCCCCTATTTTCTGGAACGGAATTGTTGATATCATGCCTGAGGTTCTTCTAGGCAACATAACAAATAACGTGAACAGGTGTTCAGGATATTCCATTATCATTGATGAAACGTCAGGCTTCAGCAGGGTTGAGCAAGTGGCAATATGTCCCAGATTCATCACTGACGGGCAAACTAAAGAGTCGTTCATCAAATTTTATGCAACGCCTTCTGCTGAAGGAAGCGTTCTCTATGAGTTAATAAAAAATGTACTCGGGAAGTTGGAGCTGAAACTTAACTGTAGATATGAAGCAGTACAAGCCGTGATAGATTAATTACATCGTATTATAAAAGCATTGATTGATTTGGCAAATGACCAAGACCCCAAAACATATATACGGATAGCAGTGTATTATTGTATGCCATATCCGATTTTGAATTCCTAATTGGATTGGTTGTGCTGGAAATAATACTCTCAAAAACAAACGGCATCAGCAAATACCCCCAGTGCAAAATTGTAGATGTTATAACAGCTAGAGGAACAACTACAGCAACCATGGAAACGCCTGCTAACTGCAGAAAAGAAGAACACGTCGAAAGCGATGGAAAGGCACTGAAGTGTTAGGCCAAACTATAATCATCCAAGACACACGATTCTCATTCAAAGAAGCAATAATTCCACGGAGAAGAAAATGTCGTTTCCAAGCCCTTGTTGGTGAATCCACAACGGAAGTTCCACTTAATCAAACTGACATCGCATATCCACATATTATTACAGTATGGATAAGGTTATTGTAAAATGGAATCACGATTTGAAGGTAATGAGCACCGCATATTGTGTGCACTTGGCTATGTTATCTTTACTCCTGATGCGTCAGATGTGCACTATCAACTTATTGCATCGCATTATGGTGTTGATCTGGAACTCCTAAAGGCAGAAAAGACAATCTACGCAAAGTTTGCCACGGACCATACACATCCACAAGGTGCACAGGCAACTGTGTTGTTGAAGCACTACAAGAACGATCTTCATGGCGCATTGCTAGTCTTCAACAAAATCGCGGGAATCTTGGCAAATAGTCCTCCTACATCGGCCTCGGACGAATGAAGACATATCTGAGGATTACAATGGGCCAAACACGTCTAAACAGTGTGACATTACGAAAGTATGCAAACGCTGTTGGCGAACATATTGACCAAGTAATATAGATGTTTGCTGCTAAGAAAGGCATAACAAGATATTTCTTTTAAGTTGCATGTTGTGTGATTTGTACTATATGTGTATTGTCGATTCATAAAAATATACTTTATTGGAAGTTAGTACTTGTGTTTTGATTTGTGTGAAAACAAATCAAACCCTCCAAACCAAAGAGTTCCTCTACGCATATACTATGCATGTTACTACCTACATTCGAATGTTACATTTTTAATAGTAATTTAAGTGTAGTTAGGTAGTTTATAAATTTGGTTGGAATATAAAACTATTCCATGTGTGTATTATATTTAGATAAACACATGGGGATTGGGATGGATAAGGGCGATAGTTGGAAAATACAGGTATAGGCTTAGATAAGAGCAGAGGCAGGGGATAATCGATAATTTTAGTTGTTCGGCCACAATTTCGCAGATGATCTCTGGGGATCCATGTACGTCGTGACGTTGAGTTAAGTAATGGTCTAATGTGTTATGGCCTTAGGCTCCATATAGCTGGGCATTTGCAGCGAGAATCAAATAAAACACTTATAGGCATGTATATGGTCAACGTGTTCACTGCATGTATCGAACTTCGTTCGGTAAATAAGGAGAAAGTTGGTTATGGTCCAAATTCAGTTCGGTTGGATCCACGAGTTCGTTAAAGCCGGAATTCGTTAGATCGATGTTCGTTCTAGCGAGGCTTCACTGTATATCTAAATATGTGAAAGTATATGTCAACGTATTTTTCTATATTTAAGAACCCAGGAGATTTCCACAGGTTCAGCTAATAAAAAATACTACATGAAAATGTTTTTTGGAATGAAACAATCAGTTTGTTCGATTGAAACACACAGCAATAAGTTAGTTTCCTTACGCCGGCTACAGCTTCAGTCGTCCTCGCCCTATCTATCTCTATCTCGACTAGACATCGAAGTTCTTTGAGGTCTGCGATATGCGAAATATACTTAAAAGCGACAAACACTCCAAGTGCCGTCACTCACTTCATCCTGCGTTATTTTAGCTATAGCTGTGGGAGATGAATGTATGGCTTTCTGAAGGGCATTAGTGCGAGGTGAACACAAACAGTCTCAGACAGCGTTTGAACCTGGCTCTGCCCTGCATCTCCTATCACGAGTTAAAGTTTTGAAATGAATCCAAACTTGTCGCTGTCTCATACTTCTTCCCAGGACGCATCAGATTCCCCCGAGATGAGACATAAAATACAACTTAATCTTGTTTGCGTTTTAGTAGTGGATATTTCATGAGAAATATTACATTAAACTGTAAATAAAAGGGCCACGTGGTTGTCGATATCGTTTACGAAGGAAGAGAAACATTACTACATCTGTGAATTATATTTTTATCAGATATCATTCTGTGTACGTTGTCTAATCTTTCAATCGATTTATAAGACATATAGGGTATCCATACAATACATACACACATTAGTTACTGAAGTGTAATTCAATAATGTCATGAAAACATACATGTTTAACAAAAATTAACCAACGTATACTTTGTACATCAGCATCATCCCTTTAACATGCATCGTTGGACATAGACCTTTCCCAATATTCGCCAGAACTTTCGATCGTGGGCGTCGCGGCGCCAATATCTCCGGAACCTGTATAACTCGTCACGCCATCTTATTTTCGGCCACAATTTCGCAGGTGATCTCTGGGGATCCATGCTGTGAGTCATGATGTTGAGTTAAGTAATGGTGTAATGTTTTACGGCCATAGGTCCCATATAGCTGGGTATTTGTAGCGATAATCAAATAAAACACTTATATGCATGTATATGGTCAACGTGTCCACTGCATGTATCGAACTTCGTTCGGTAAATAAGGAGAAAGTTGGTTATGGTCCAAATTCAGTTCGGCTGGATCCACGAGTTCGTTAAAGCCGGAATTCGTTAGATCGATGTTCGTTCTAGCGAGGGTTCACTGTATATCTAAATATGTGAAAGTATATTTCAACGTCTTTTTCTACAAGAAAGTCATCTGCGTAGCTGATTCTGAGCTAGTTCCTACAAAAGGCCTAACTGAGGCTTTCTTCTCTTTCATGACATCATACATTTGAACTATGTATTTATTGAATCATGGTGCCTTATTATGAAAGTCATCACCAGCACAAACTCTTAGATCACATTTAATTCAAATAGCTAGTAAGATAAATATATAGATGGGCATCAGATCATTAGTATTGGTGTGACCGCGAACGCAGACCCCGCACTATTTTCTTCTTTCTCCTCCTCCTCCTCCTCCTCCTCCTCTTCTTCTTCGTATTAGTATTAGTAGTAGTAGTAGTAGTAGTAGTAGTAGTAGTAGTAGTAGCTGTTGTTGTATTACATGTTCACACCAGATGCCTGGTGATCATTGCTGGGAACTGAGTGAGAGCAAGTCACCCAGCCCTGCTCTCACTTTCCACAGCAGTGGTTTTGCGGTTTGCACTTTCCCATAAGATGTTTGGTGGCCATCGCTTAAGGCTGAGTGACAGTAAGTCTCCACAGGTCTCCAAGCCTCATCTGATCATCCACACATTTCACAGCAGCGTTGTTGTTTATTGTTGTGTTTGCCGTTATTACTTTTTCTTGAATTTCCAAAAATTAACTTGCTACAGACACGCCTTGGGCCAAATTACTACAGACAGAGCACTGCATTTAAAAGATTTGGTGAATTAAAGTAGGATCTGTTTACTGAATACTTAAGTAAAAGCCTGACTGCAGAAAAGGAAGTTTTGGGTTATTGAGGTTAATACACTTTCGATTTATTTTGTACTTTGCAAATGATTGTCACCTTCCTGACCAGATACAAAAATATCTCGTTGCCACAGGCATTAGGTAATAATATCGATTGATCTTATTTTATCCTGTCACGAACACTAGCCTCGATGGTAAAATCGTTAATGACAAAAAGAAGCATTTCTTGTATTTTATGGCTGTAGGCTTTGTTTCTGATGAACGACATGGTCTGTAAATAAATCAAGGAAAGATGGGACGATTGTGTGTGTTGTTATTGTTTGTCTTTGTAGTTGATCGTCTTGTCTCCCATAATAATGGAATTGTTCTCATATAAATGCAAGACTTTGGAAATAAAGTTCATCTAACCACATGCATCCAATCGATCATTTTGTAAAGGAATTAGAAAGCACCCATGGAGCGCGTATATCTGCCAACACCATATACTAACAACTTGATGAAATGTATCACGACGGAGAAAACTTTAAATCAACAAACATTGAATTACTTCCATTGACATGTAAAGCTAGGAGTTGTATCAAGTGTTCGTTTTCTTTTACCTCTGTTCATACATAATAATATAAATATCTCTCAATCAAAAGCAAATCCCTGGATCCGCTAAAAGACCATGGCCCACACTTCGACATTTGATTGGAATTCATTGGTAACCTCTGGTGATATTGCGTGGACAAACAGACAAAGAGATAGAGTGAATACATATACTTCTTCCAAATCCGTTGTTAGAGATAAACATACGAATTCCGTCCAAGTTGTTCAGTAAGTCTGTAATACCCAATTCATTTGAGTCATGACACAAGTAAGTGTATGTCTATTTGAGGCATTCTTAATGCTGGCAGAACAGTATTCAATGATTACAAATATTGTTTTATATTTGATTTGAAAACGATAAAAAGTTGTAATCCAGAGATTCTCATACTATGTGCCGCGGCGCAATAGTGTGCCGCCAAAGTGTGTTGCGGAAACATTTCCAAATACGCAACCATGTATTTCGAGGCTTGCACGTCTCCAGTACGGGTACTGTGTCTGTCCCGCTTCCGCAACAGAGATGTATAACAAGATTTTATGAGATTTCAATCTTTTTAGTGGCATCTGGAAGGGAAACTGGGTGATGATTACGTCCCACTTTTGTTGAAATTTAAATGCTTTGAAATAGCAAAAAGGGAATAGTTTAGAGTTATGGTTAATTAAGGGAGTGAAGGAATAAGCCACGTAACCCTAGGCGGGGTGGGAACGTCTATAAACAGGCGAGGAGAGGAACTGTGGACTCTTTCTAACTTAAAACTTAATAAGTAGACGCGGATTTATTTATTTATTTATCTTTCTTCGTACCGGTGTGATTTGGATCTGGGCTCGATTATGCTCAGGTTGCTATACTGTCGGGTCAACCCTTTCTGAGCGGGTAGCATAGCCCCATATTCAGCGCACATCTGCGTCTGTTGGAGTGACCAGGATCTGTGCTTAAAGTTGCAGACAGCCGTATTGTCATGAGGATCTTATCAAAGTTGCAAGCATCTGTTCTGTACTGTTTCTCCTTCAAAGGGTCGGTAGAACTCTATAAGGCATCTACCAACTACGGAATATTCACGTCCTGTAGTTTATTCACGGGTCAACATTACTGTCGGAACATTACCGCAAAGGGATGGCATATCCCCATAGCTAGTTTAGGCATCTATCAGGAGATGGACAAACCTGGGAAACCTACGACCTATAGGCCCCGCTCCTATTCGTGCCACCCCGGTGATCCAATAGGATGTAAACCCTTGGTTTAACGGGTGGGGGCGACTCTTAGCAAGTCGCACTTCACCTTAAAAAATCACAGCACACAGTTGGATTACCCTCCAAACATGTTCGCTGGCGAAACCAAGCCATTCATTCATTCATTCATGCTGATATAAATGTTTCGTTCATTGACTACTGAAATGGTTTCGTCAATTTCATTTTATTTTCACTGTTATACAAATGAACTAATAAATTATTAATGATAAATTGACTTTCATTTAAACTGTCACACACCTATGCTTTATGCTAAACCTTTACTAAATAAGATCCCCCAACATATTACATGTTAGCAAATATATAATACAAGATACATAAGCGACCAACGCAAACTTAGAAACCAAACTGTAAACATTTTTATATTTATACATGTTTAATCATCCTTTCTAGGGTCTGTTGTTGGGCGTAGATCTTCCCCAAGTAAGTGTAATACATTGGGGTTCGTGGCTTACCCTGCAACGCTGACCCATGAAGTATTGACATGGGGAAGAGATGAATATATCCTTTCTCAAGAGTGAAGGGAACTCAAACTGTCTCAGTCAGATATTGAACTCGTCTTGCCAATCCCATTCTCCAGGCCATTAACAGTTCAGCCACTCTGCACCACCTACACATTTTACACACGGGAAAGATACTAATGTATCTGCAAAATATTAATGTATAAATAAGTTTGGAGAAGACACAAGCTTTTCCTCTGATATGTGTCTGAGCTGAAAAGTAATATAAAATAGAGTGAATTAAAAAATACGCAAAACCTTTTTAATACCGTTAGCTCAGACATCCATAAATCGCTCTTATAACTTGGTAGAACAAAGAAAGATAATTCCCTTCTGATTTTTATAATGTGATGAGCTTTGCTTTTTATGACTACCACAATATGGCATTACTGACAGCATCATGCAGAAAGTGATATTGTTATTATTTGACATATTTCCAAACGAAAGTAATTGTGTTATTGTGGAGTGTACGTTATACGGAGACAGATACAATATGCGTTGGTCTATGCGTTGTGCACTCTTTCGTACGCGTTACTTTCATTGGTTTTGACCTACTAGTTGAAGATCACGTCGTTGGGGCTGGGCCGAGCTAGATGTCTACATTACACGGTTAAATAACAAATATAGCGATTTGGTTTCGCTGACCTTATAGACACAAGGTAAGATCCAGTTTAGCATCATATTCACATTGTAAATCAAATTCCTCGTTGGGAACTGTAACAAATGTTAGTTTTCAATGACTGATAGGCTACAAACATGCTCTGATGTACCATTAGTAACCGCATACAATTAGGATGACACGTTGTTTTCTATATGTTTCTGTTCAAGTATATATATATATATATATATATATATATTCGTGTGCTTAAAATCGGTTCTCTATCGCTACTCTGAAGTTGCTAATGTTCTCTATCTTTGTTTTTGTTGTGCCATTTGTGCTTTTCCAAGTCCACTTTCGGCCTTATCGTTTTTGAAAGAAAGTATTAGTTATCTGTAAGACGTATCTCTCTGAGAGATCTACTAGCATGTCACCTCTCTCATTTCTCTGGCCTATTCCGTATTTTCCTACACTGGATTCTCCAACTTTTCCTTGACCTCTCTTAGCATTTAAGTCTCCCATGAGTATTGTGTAGTTTAGTCTTCTCTCTGTCCATTATCTTACTGATATTGCCATAAAACACTTCAATCTCTTGGTCAGAGCTTTTCGAAGTAGGCGTGTATATTCTGCTTAATCTAACTGTTATCCAGACTGTTCTGTCTGATATACTGTCAAAACTTATAACGTTGCTTGCGATGTTATTATTGACTAAGAATGCTACGCCACTGAATTTGTAATAGAACATATGTTTACTTACCTTAAGCTTTAGTAGGTTTTCCACTTTCCTGTGGGTTTCACTTATACCTACTTATGTGGCAGTCGATGTTTTCCAATTCCATTTGGAGTTGGTCTAGTGTGTGGTCCTCGGCTATGCAACGAACATTGTAAGTGTATACCTTCATGTTGCTTAATTTGTTATGTACAAAGGTTTGTCTTGCTTGGACAGAGTCTGCTCGCATTCGAGGGCACATTGCCTGCTGGCACACGAAGCAATGCGGTTGAACCTTTGTTAGTTGATGATCCAACAGGAACGCTACGATATGTGTATGGTTGTGTTGTCATTTTGAATTTGGGAAGGTGGTGGCTAATTTAGCTCACCCGTCGCCAGTATTTCTGATGAGCATTATTCGCTATATTCGGTGGGCCCCTATACATCTACAGGAGGTCTCTATGGCCCCCACGCCGTCTCAGACGGTACCCCGTATATCTATAGGGCTTTCACCATCCGCCACCTGGGGACGTGCAGGGTATCCTGCCCCCCCCCTGGTTTGTGTTGGTTGGCTTGAAAGGGCCAACCATTGGTGTGTTTATTATAAGTTACAATAGCTAGTTGGATAGTATTCGTTTTCATTTCGGTCCTTTATTCCTTTAAGTCTTGACGTGTCCACATATAGCATGTTCTCTCTTGTCTGGCGGCTTCAAGACGATATAAAAACCGTCTGTCTCGTTCGTCAATTGTCGCGACTGATAATAGAGTGTATGAATCTGTCTTTATATTGGTTTCCAATTTTTATGTTTTCTTCAACTCTACGGTTACTTTTTGTTTTCGACATGGAATCGTTTTTACGTGATGCTTACTTAGACGTATACAGGCTAATTCTTTTTATCAGTGAATTATTCAAATAGAGGATTTTAGTAGTATATGTATCGTGGGGAAACGCCGTTCCCCCTCTCCAAACAAGTTAGCGAACGCCGTTCGCGCGCGTTCCAACAGCACGACACCTCTGGACCTTGGCTGGAAACTGGAGAACATGAAGAATATACAGATGTCAATCATTGTTAGCGCACTCAGAACAGGCCCAAAAGAGCTCACCACGAGAGTGGAAGAACTGAACATTCGTAAATGAAGAACCATCCACAAATATCTTTCTGAATGATCCCTGCTTAAATGTGTGGAGGGGGGTATATACATCTGTGGGTTTTACGTGCAGAACAAAAGCAGAGTAAAGAAGGCAGCACCGCTAAGCTAGAGACCCCCCTAGCAGCCAGATGTGCAACCAATGTTGAAACGCCTGTCTCTTCCGCTTCAGCATCGCTGGCAACCTGACGAATCTGCAACAGACGTGGGAAACCCTTTTCATGAAGTCAAGCCATAAAAATATGAGATCGAATACCAATCACTAGTGCCATTTGGATATATGAAACTATCTCACCTCACCCATCAAGCATGCTCTAGTGCGAATGTCATACGAACAACATAGCAATCCACGTAATGCTCACGAGTTTACGAATACAGAAGACTCCTGTAATTATGACGTTTAGCTAGGACGTTTACGAGTGTCGTTATAACGGGTGTATTTTATACGAAGTGTAATAATAATGAGAAACCAAAAAGTGCGGACAAAATTATGTTTTATTAACCTTTCAGTCTAATCACCAATATATCGTTTACAGGTCTGCAAATACAATTAATACATTTCTACTTACACCGTGTTCCATCGTATTCATTATTTCAAGCTTATTAGTAATTGATAAGACTTCTTTTCGGATTCCTGTGTTATGTCGGGGGCCTTATTATGAAGATTTACTCGTGTTATTTCGTTTTGTTTTTAAATAATGCATTGGCATCTTTATGTGCTTTTCCTGCAAACTAATCTCCGGTCATACTATTGCAAGAATATAAAAACAAACGTATCGTTAGAACGCGTGTCTCGTTGAATAGTTCGGTTCGAACGAGTGCTGTTACGACGTGAGTTTACAGTATACTGCAATAAAACAGTTTTATAATCCAAAAAGTTTGTTTAGTAACTATCACTTTCATCAATAACACCCACTAAAACACGTGATATATTTGGTGATATTTATCAATTTTCCGGATTATATATATTCCTGTCTCTCAATCATGATTATGCATTGAAAGTATTTTACATTTTGATACTTAAGGCTAATGAAAATCACATATGATCTGTTGATACAAATGACTTATTGGACCAATTAGAATATTGAGGCTCATCATGTCTTATTAATTTGATTAATCAGATAGTATAAACAATTCGTGAATGATTGAATAATAGACTGAACGCACTGATTATTATTCAAATAGATTGCTCGGGCAATACTTTGTACTTATATTATGTACAGTATAATACATATGAATACCTTTCTACGCATAAATGTACGCAACGTTTATACACGTACATTGTATATACTAACCAGTTTTAAATACAATTAAGATTAAGGTACTGTCAATCACTATGGGTGCATGTACATCGTTGTATTTTTTGTCGTTGTCGTGGTTGTATCCTTTTACTCAATTGGATAACTTCGTTATTGCTTAATATATTTCAATGGAATTTTGTAAGTAGGCTTGTGGAGAGGTTCTACCTAAAATATTCGTATCCGGACGTTTCGCCGACACACACTTATCCGAGAGCCGTTTTGACATGCGGACGCTTCGCTGAAAACCTTTGGCGGAAAGACATTTTTATTTATTTATTCTTTTTACTTATGAAGCTGCATGTTTATTGTCCCAAATTTCGGCGAAGCATGACAAAACAGCTGTCGACCAACAGAAACATTATTTGGCAAAAAGTTCGAGAGCCAAAGGATTATACAGTAGTGATTGCAGATGTAACAATAGGATATGCAGTTATTGTGTGTAGAGGCTACCCAATACCCAGATCATTTGCATTTGAACAATTGCAGATTGTCAGTAGATGATATCTGTTAGTTCAATGTAGGGTTGACAGATATGTGTAATTGTATACCTGTTTGGACGGCTATACTACGTAATGTTATCTTCAGTTGGCACCACCTACCATCTGTAAACATACCTGTCAAGTTTCAAGGCTGAAAATGAGTGAGATCGTGAGTAATAGATTCATTCTCATTTTCGTTGGCGGACAGGCGGTGTAAAAAGGTTTGATACTCACTGTTGACTTGTGATGTTACTCCTAGCATGTGTGCGAATGGGATGAATAGACCCTTTCGGCGTGCGGCAGATAGGAGGGCCCACAGCAAATTACAGTCCCGCGTTATCACTTCCGGGCAGGTTTAATTGGTTAAAATCACTAACCCAAAGTTTCACACTTTTATCACAATTCACTTTTTATAAGATTTCTTACCTTTTTATAAAATGTGTGAGAATTTTCCATTAATGCGTGAGAGCGTGAGAACGTATCAAAATGTGTGAGTCTCACCCACAATGGTATGTGTAAAAGGTCCGGTAAAGTACCTAGAGAGATGCATATCCATCAAGATAACTCTGAGCCATTCAAAACTAATGTAAACACAAATAAGGCTTTGTTTAGCAACTTCTTTGTTGTATTTATTGAAATATATTTTTTAATTCACCGTGTTTAAAAGCAGTGACCTTTGTAAAATAGATTATCAACGGAAGCGTTTACACACTGGGAACTAATGATACATTTCAATAGTACAAAACTAAGAAGTTGCTAAACAAAGCATTACTTGAGTTTATATTACAATTTAAAATGTGTTATATTGATGGATACGCATATCTCTCTCTATATATACATTCTTTAACCCATTGTCAATGTATTCCTCAAATGTTCGTGTTTATATCATGATGTTATTGGCTTTACTTACTAATTACTGCGAACCATATATTCTGTTTAATCCCCATGACTGCTAAAATCACCAAACAACAAATCGGACTGCCTCGCTTTATTATATGGTCTACCAAGATAGAAAACCAAAGAAATGGAAACTTTGAATACGTCAAGACTTAGTTTTTAACGGTGAGGTATGGACAAACCAAAACGTTGGATAAACACCATGAAACTAACAACATTACACAACACTTCAGAAGGCTGTCCTTCAAAATAAACAAAAAAGGTGGGGTGTCTAATGATTTTGCATAGCATATCGTAAGTATTCTGTTTAATTTAAAAGATTAAACATTATAAAAACCCTAGGAAGATTACACGACTGTTAGTATTGCTTTAAGTTACAGAGTTTCAACATCTTAAATTTTCAAAAATAGCGGCTAATTTTAAGAAACATTAATTCCAAAGGGTCGGTAGAACCCTACATCCTACTACGGTATCCGCAAAGGGGCAGCATACCTCTATATCCAGCTCGGGAATCTGCAAACACGGGTGATATATATATATATATATATATATATATATATATATATATATATATATATATATATGTTCAGGCGGCCGGAGTGTTCAACTGCACCGGTCAGCCATACCATCGGAACACTCGCACAAAGGGGCGGCGGAACCCCATAGCTATCTCGCATCTGCCAGGAGATGGAAACTCCTATCAAACCTACGATATTGCTGCCTTGCTGCAATCCGCACCATCTCGGTGGTCCATAGCAAGCACACGCTTGGTTTAAAGGGTGAGGTCGGTCGTGCGCTCGTTTCTCTTCACCTTAGCACTCCATTGTGCAGACCTAGGACTATTCACGTTCAGGCCCCGCCGACTTAGGACCTGAAAAGACGTAGAAACCTTTCCCAATCTCCAATCCCCAATAGATTAGACAACACAACATCATACATTCATCAACTCACATTCAGACGTGAGACTTCTTGAGGAAAAGATCAGAAACCGGTTGAAGTCCCGAACCTAACATCTTATTCCATATAATACCAGTGAGGCCTTTCCTTATTTTTTACCTTTTTCCTGAAACTCATCCGACAGTATTATACTAAAAGGACAATTCGGAAAACCGAAGATGGTGTTGCAATACATCGAAACAAACAAGGCTGCAGCTTCGATTTCAGAACTGCCCGCATTATCAATGCTGTCATCTCCGAATGTAATACCATCGATCAAAGACTGGGTTGTTTAAAACGTTCCCCTGAATTAGCGAAACTTATAGTTACAAAATGAAGGCTGTCAATAACTGAAAGACGCCTGAGCTCCATTCACACACCTTATGGATTTCCAAGCCGATAAAAATTTTAAAAAAAATATTAACCGGATCACACACACACACCCGCTCAATAGTACCACACACATAAAGACAACCGATAGACACACTTGAAACTTGTCACCGATTCTAACGGTGGACAGGTCACATCTCACCAATCACTTTACACGCTTCCCAGATCTACTCATACACAATACATATAACTTTACAGTTAGTCGCGCCAGACATACCAACGCGTACACTCACTCTGAGATAAAAGACTATTTATTACAGCTAATTAATAATATATCAGACAGAAATACCTTAGGGAAAACACGCCCATCCTTTGACCAACAACAGCATAACCCCATCCCCAAACCAGCTGAGATCAAAGACATACCGGACACTTATAAATCCATCATGGTTCATTGGGCAGTCGCCCACCAAAAACCGAATATAATACACCAGGACCATTTAAAGACACCCTCTTGTACACTCCGATCATTGTTGAAGAAGTATAACGTCTAACGAAACATGTCAGAATAGAATGTGTAACACCATTTTCGTCAATATGTTTAGTATTATATTCAGTCAATGTTCTTGTTAAAGGTACAGTATTTTGCTCAATTTGTTCTTTCTTCCCTTCGAATAGAATGTATGCTAGAAGTTATAAAATTAGTGTTAAGCTATGCAGATATCGACATTTTCAAAACGCCTTTTGTCCTCAGTGTGTTGCCTAAAGAACCGGGCAAATTGCCTACAGAATTGAAAAACATAGAAATAAGGAAGAAATAATTGCGTAAAAGTAACATTCTATAAATAAAACTCATTAACCTTTCATTTGCGAGTTCTTCCTCCTGACAATTTAAGATGAATTAGACGCCATTTCTAATTAAATGTTTCAAATTCCAAAACTGAGATCTGATTGGTCATGTTTATTAACGACAGCTAATCTGAGAAGCTTGGCGCCCGCAAGAGATGGTTCTATGACACGTGATACAATAATGGCGAAAAGGGCATGGATTAAACGTCATTTGGTAATAATTGGATCGCTTTCTCATTTCCCGTTCTTTTCACGTCCCAAAATGACCATGGGTATTCGAACATTAAGTTGCAAGACAGATTGAAACAGAAATGTTGTCGTTATATGAACAACACAAACAGGATATAGAGAATGGTAGGGGAGGCTTTAGATTAAGGGAGCAGAGGGAGTCAAGGGAGCAGAGGAAATGAAGAATAATAGTCGACAATAAATAGAGAGCATTGGAGCCAGATGCATTAAGGATATCACGAAAAACTGCCCAGAAAGTGTTCGACACAGCGAAACTGAAAATGGGACCTATTTGTGGGATGTTGAATATAATGCGACCCTCTCTTGTGTAGCTATAACTACACAAGAGAGGGTCGCATTATATTCGAGATTGCATTGTACTCGACTAAATACGTTTATTTTGTTTCTATATAACGGATAATTCCGGGTGTAATTTTGAAATAAATTAGGAAGTAGAGGTAGTGTAATATAATGACGTACGGGTGACTCAATTAGGTTGTTCAATTAGTGTCTCTAATAAGGAGACGTATTTGGTAATTAAGGCTATACTTCATTTTAGCTTGTAATGAAAACCCAAAATGTTTTCACGGTCAGAAAAAGTAAAACAATGAATAGATTTCCTTCGCCCAGACTCTCCGTGACAGGGCTCAAATGACCAACCACAGCGGGGAAAGAACCCCTGCGGTGCTGGCGCCAGTTCCAGCCGGATCACACACACACACACACACACACACACACACACACACTCAATAGTACCACACATATAAATACAACCCATAGACACACATGAAACTTGACACCGATTCTAGCGGTGGACAAGTCAGATACAATCTCACAAACCACTTTCCACGCTTCCCACACACAATACATATAACATATATTTATATATCAGGTATCTGCATATGCATTGGCGATTGATTAATTGATTTGTTTAGCGGCATATCAACCCTTGATGGGTCGTTTAATGTCGAAATCAGTTTAAAATTCAAGAAATTTGTGACTTTGGTGAACGGCTACTTTTCCTTAACTAGAGTCTTACGACTTGGGTGCAAAAGCAGTTGACCTATGTTTGCGGGGGGGACTTACCGTTCTTCAGGGGATGCAGTCGGCGTATTCTAGGCCCCAGCCGACAAGGCCGTATGTATTGGTGAGTATGTATGTATATATTTCTGAAGTTAAATATAAGTCAATATGTTTAGTTTTATATTCAGTCGATGTTCTTCTTAAAGGTACAATATTTTACTCAATTTGTTTTTTTCTCGAATACAATTTATACTAGCAGTTATATAATTATAGTTAATGTCATAAAACTATAATTATTAATAGAAAAACGGAAGAGCAAGTTGCGTAAAAATAACAATTTATGAATAAAATAACATTCATTAACCTTTCATTTGTAAGTATTTCCTCCCGACAACACCAACTTTAAGATGAATTAGACGCCATTTCTAATTAAAAGTTTAAAATTCCAAAACTGAGATCTGATTGGTCATGTTTTTTAACGACAGCTAATCTGAGAGGCTTGGCGCCCGCAAGAAATGCTTGTATGACACTTGATAAAATAATGGCGGAAAGGGCATGGATTAAACGTCAGTTGGTAATAATTGGATCGCTTTCTCATTTCCCGTTCTTTTCACGTCCCAGAATGACCATGGGTATTCACACATTAAGTTGCAAGAAAGATTGAAATAGAAACAGTGTCGTCAATTGAACAACACCAAAAGGATATGGCGAAGGGGGAGGCTTTAGATTAAAGTAGCAAAGGGGGTCAAGTGGATGAAAAACTTTTTAAAAAGCAATAGAAAAAAAAGCAAAGTAGCGAAAATAAAAATAAAAAAATTAAATGTATCGCAATTACCAGATTAAATACTGAATGCAAATAATGTATCAGATTAACTGACTAAGGGGAAATACAGCGCGGCGCAAAAGTCTGCTGCCATCTCTGAATGCAATACCATCGATCAAAGACCGGGTTGTTTCAACATTTACCCACAATTAGCGAAACCTATAGTTACACAATGGATGCTGACAATAAATGAAGGACGTCTGAGCTCCATTCAAAAACCTTACGCATTTCCAAAGTTCTGAATGAATTCAAATGAACTATTCTGAGTGATCTGGGTAAGGAAGGAATGATAGAATTTTGCGACGGATCCATACACAGTTACCCCTCTTCCCATCGTATCTATATGTTCACACTGCACAATATCTCCTAAAGTGATCAATGCATTGCAATAATAGATGAATGAAAATATAGTGTATCGCCAATGTATCATTATTAGAGACCGTCAACCAAAACAAAGGTTTCAAGCCGATCCATCTGGATGGCCGCTTGACTGGCTACCTATGCATGTATGCCTGTATCATGCGTATAAGCCGCACCACTGGAGCTAGAGGGTTGATCATTTTAACATTTACTCGATGTCAAAAAACCCATTTACCCCGTCCCAAGAAAAAATGTTTTTAGTAGGGTTTTCAATTTATAATGTAAGTTTATGCTAAATTAGTCCCTAGTTTGTGCCTGGCGTACAAGCTTTATATTTAGAAAATTCGGACTTTTCAGTGACCCAACAAAAAGCGAGAGAAGTAACATATCCATTGATCATATCCTTTTTTTAATTGCTCACCTCCAACACGACATGTTCCCATAAGCCGTTGGTGCCGTGACGGTTCCTAGTCAGTGACTAACAGGACATGTTATATATTTGTTTACTGGGAACAACCGTTCAATATTTTCATGGAACCTGATCCGTGATATGTTCTTCTTCACATCACAGGACTGCATCAATTTCTTTAAAAACAAACCTGGTGACGTCTAAATATGGTATTGTATATTCACGTCAATGTTTACATTTATACGTTTTACTCTCTGAAAATCCAGTTGCTATGACAACGAATGACAGCGCTATCGGAAGTAAAGAACTCACACTCCCATCGCCAGAGCGAGAATACGCCTAAAAGTCATGGATTAGCAGAAGCTGATTCACACTTATAAACTCATTCCCTACAACCGACTGTCTGCGCCATATTTATGTTGTTTTACATATAAGACCTAGTAATATTTTTATAATTGTTTTTATTTTTATTATTGGATGAAGTATTATAATACACTATTTTTATTAGATTTGACTAGTTTTTATCTTCAACCTAATGTTATTTGATTCGGCCACTGTTACACTGGCAACGAATACCAGCGCAATCGGATATAAAGAGTAAGCTTTCAGTGAGAATCGAACTCACACCCTCGTTGCCAAAGGGGGACTAGTTTACCGATGGTAAAACTAGTCAAATTTAATAATAATAGTGTAACATGTAATTACTTTTGAATTGTACACACTCCACTAATTTCTATAAGGCATTTTCTTCATTTATTTTAACAGAAACCAGTATAATAGATTAATCACGTTTTGCTTGCTTTAAGTTAATGGCTAAAGTGTGGGGAAGGTTTGATTGAGAAGGATTAATAATGCCTTGGCTGATTGGAAATTTCAAGATGTTGGAGGCGTGGAAGTCGTTTAAGATAATGTCTCCAAGCGCTATTTTAAGCCCACTTGTTTGGGTTTTATGGAAAAAGACGAAAACCAAAAAATAGCAATTGCTTTGCAGTGAGCCATTATGCATCCTGTCCTTCCCTTTAATCCAGTCGCCTGTATCTTTCACCGCCTCAACCTCCGACGACTCAGCCTAATTTAACATCATCACCATGTTTCGGGTTTGGGAACTCTAAAAAAATATTTTCTCATATAAATTGATGACAATTACTTTAGGCCATTTTGATTTACGAACAGTTTAATAGGAACGATCTACATATATAGCTGGAGAAACCTATAAAATGGATTGAAAAAAATGTCCTGGGTACAATTTGGGGAGATGGTTTGATTAAAGGTTGCCATTTAATATTTATCCAAACCAAAATTGGGTAAATATACTGAACAAAATACTTACTGAAGGAAGATTTGCAAAAGTAAAAAAATCCTTTACACACGAATGATATGATACGACATAAATATACACGAACAGTGGATAATAAATATGTATTCCAATCCATTCTTCATGTAAGCTTAGTCCGATGGTGCATTTTAAGTTATCTGATTATGTTCGGTACCGAAGCTACTCAATTTGGTCCCAAGACCATAACATGTGGTATTGTGTGGAAAAAAGACAGCTGGCAACCTGGGTTTGATTGAGGACGATTACTATCTTGGCTTATTGGGACATTAAAAATGGTCGTACAGGCGGAAAGGTCAGGAGGGCCATGCCTCTATGCCCTTTTAAAGGGGAAGATGTGAAGAACACTTTCCTAGGTCAGGTTTGACAGGATAGAAATAACTGAATGCAAAATGTCGAAATAATTGTTTCGAACTAATCCATGGAAACCATCGAACTGGATCGATTAATTGCTGCGTTTAGCACTAGGTGGCGCTGTTGCTCTTTCTGGGAAACACGGCAAATTGGTAATGAAGATGTCAGTGGTTGACAGATTGAATCCGAGGGATGGGTGTTTCAAGGGGTTCGGAAGGGATTGTGTCTGGTGGTTTGAGAAGGGTTGGGGAATTGATTGTATCTTGGGAGGGCGGTTAAAAAGTAGCGGAGGAAGGGAAAGGGACGGTCATCTACACGTCTTCCTCTTTAACGTATTAATGTGATGAGATTCGAAAGGGATCTTTGCCGATCCTCCTTTGTTCAGAGAGGCGCAAATTAAGCTGATCAGTTTGATTCTTTCGGATCGTTGTCCTTACAGCGACAGCGACAACGATTATGGCTACAGCCTCGATCAACTGCAATTTAACTAGCAATAAACATTAAAACTAATGTTACAGGAAAACACGTACACATACAAAGACAAACAGAAAACAGGTCCTAAAGAATCAAAATGGCTAGCTTATTTTGCGCCACCCTATATTAAGGCAAACGTTGTTGTGAGTATCAATGGTGAAGTGAAGTTGTTCATATGTATACACATGTGTGTAAGTGCATATACATCAGTGCGTTCATATATACACATGTACCTACATGTATATATATAATCACACACACACACACTCACATGTATCATCAGCCGCAGCAGCATCATCATCAGCAGCTGCCATATGTCCATTGCATGACAAAGACCTATGTCGATTGTATGGTCAGGTTGGTTCTGGCAAGGCAGTAGGTTATCCCATAAGAACCCACTGTGATACCGGTGTCACATACAATTTAATTGATATGCACAGTATGTTATCCGTGGTTTTAACTCCTGAAGTGTACAAAGTGACATCTGATTAATACCCTGTACAGTCCCGTGACTGTGTGTCAATCTGCCTACCCATACTCCCACATAATGCTCCTTGAAGTAGAAATGGGTATGGGTTCTTATTGGTTATTGAGCTCACGTCACTATTTTCTGGTGAGCTGGTTTTGAATTCAAACATGTCCTTCTCCAAGACTGATTGCCTCCCAAGGCTAAAGTACCCATGGATGGTTGGAAGAATAGATGGATTCATGTATTTCCCAAAGTCATTAGTACGAAGTGAATATAAACAGCTTCGGCCAGGTTTTAGACTCGAATCGCTGATTCCACTGCGTGTGCCGTTAATCATTACGCTACCTATATGTCTGCCAACTACAAGACATTATTTGTCAAGACACCTGGCGATGGAATATAACGCAGGGAGATGTGAACATAAGGAATATCAGTGAAATTGTCTTATAGTTTGGTCGGTTCTGTTTTCCGTACTGATAAACATTACGCTACTTCGAACCTCTGCATATACAGTATGTACACATATATAGACACGTTAGTATTTGTATGTGGGATCATGGGGACAACATGTGGACTGACAAGTAAAGAAAATAATGTGGAATGAATCCTTCCGCTTTTCATAATGTACGTATCTATGTGCAGCTAATTGTATCAGCATACACACATTTATATATGCATCTTAGAAATGTTTGTTTTATGTGATAGTCAATGTAAATGCGTAGAGAGCAGAGTATGTTCACAAGTGTGGGTTGCAGTCTGCCTTCGTGTGCTCGAACATGTCAGCTAAAAGTGAATAAATGATTGTCTTTGAAAACGAAGGCAAGAAAACCTACCAAAACAAAAACATTATTCAGTGGTTTAACAACTCTAAGACCCTTGAGTACTCAAACAATGGACAACGATTCGATGTAATTACCAACATTAACAACAAGTTCAAATCCATTCTTCAACGCAACGTCGAACAAAAGGGTGTTTTTCTCTCTTTAGACATTGACAGGCTTTAGATAGGCTCGCATTTGTTTTTTTTATTATTTGGGAGGGTGGAGCGTGATTAGGTTTTATTCTCTCTTTTTTTAAGAACCTTTCCTAGTTTAATTTCTCTAAAATCATTTTAGGATCAAGTGCAGAAGGTTCCTGAGAAGATGAAGCCAATATGCCATTATCCTTCGACTGACAATAATTGGGAAGAGGCAATTTGATTAGATTTTATTCTCCCTTTCCTATTTTTTAAATGTGTTATCAGCATTTACGGTCCGTTGTTGAACATAACATAGGCCATCCCCAGTAAGTGTAAGACGTGCGAGGTGATGGGCCGTGCCCTGATACGCTGGCTAATGACGGCTTAGCGCGGGGGGGGGGGTTGTAAATGCCCTGTCCAAGGGAATACATGCAAATTTGGACGCACACTATTTCAGCCGGAGATTGTGCCTTCTTTGTGTTGGCAACAGCTGGGCCACACACGCATCCGCAGTGTGATACCATGGTTAAATTATTCTGAATTATTTCAACATCAAGTGCAGAAAGCTCTTGAGATGACGGAGCCAATATTACGTCATTATCCTCCACTGACATGAATTCCTTGAATGCCAAACATTTCTTAATAAACGAATAACATTTAACCCACTAAATGATGCAGGTTTTTCAAAAGAGAGAAATATTATTAAAACATTCGGCTATGAATTAAAGTAACTTGGTAAGAACTATCTACTAAACCTAAACATGTTCAATAAGTCTTAAAAAAACGGTGTGTCTTAATAAAAAATACCTACAGGCGGTTAGAGCATTACCTGCGTATAAGGTAGCTTCCAAGGTGGACGCGGGTTCGATTTCTTTATTCACATTTACGATTCAGGCCGCTCGTTTAGCAGTCGCTCACACCGGCGGCGCTTGGGAAATATATGCTCTCAACTAATACATGTCATTATAATTATCATATTCTGTCGGATATAAAATTATCCATCATTTGATTTCATACTGTCGACATCGAGAGCCACACTAAATTCGTGACTAAAATACGAACGTGAGAATGGAGAAACAACAAAGTGTAGGAATAAATAACTCCTGCCTACCATGAGATCTTCGTTAGCTCAGTCGATTAGAGAAGTACCTGCGTATAAGATAGCTTCCAATGTGGACGCGGGTTCGATCCCTGCACGGAGTTCGTTTCTTTATTCACATTTACGATTTATGCCGCTCGTTTAGCAGTCGCTCACACTGGCGCCGGGACACTATAGGTTCTCAAATAAAAAATGTCATCATAACTATCATATTCTGTCGGATATAAAGTTATTCATCATTTGATTTCATATATGTTTGTGTTTGTGTGTGTAACACACATGCGCGCGGAGACACTAAATTGATCTTTGGCAGAGGGTCGGAGTGTGACACTTTGATCCTAGAGGACGAAAGGTTGGTCCTAAATAGAGTGTATAGATACTCAAAGAGCCGATCTATCCATGAATAATCCCGTCATTTATGACACGTACACTGGTAGCTTTGTTTAATAATATTAAAATATGGCAAGGGAAATCCATTATATCACAATCTTTGAGGCTTGTTAATGGGTTAGATAACTGCGCATATCTATATATAAAAGGCAGTATCTCGAATGATGATTTTCGAAGAATGTTGACATGACCTCCCTATTCTGAAAAGTAGCATAACGCAATATTGTTTACACCAGTGATTCTCGGAACATGGCTGAGAAGCTGCGATGAGAAGAAACAAAAATTACGATAAAATAAATACTAAAAAAAAATTAATAATGGTTGACAATGCTTCATTCAAGAAAATACATGAGTTACGTTTTGCAAAATTGAACTATTTTGAAAACATCACCTCGAAGCAGAATGTTACAGAGGAATATATGTTTTCAATGTTTTTTTCTGTGTACAGAATGTGTTTTCGTCAATTTTGACATTAATGAAACCTTACAACATTGCAGAAAATTTAAGGCCGTTTCTGTGACAGTAAATAGCATTTTTGTATTATAAGGATACATCTTTCTTTAATTATTTTCTGCGGTGTGATTTAACCATCGTACATTTAATACACTACACGTGTGTACGATGTATGGCTACACATTAATGTACACAACTTAGACTAGTAGATCTAAACCTTTTATGACCCATACCACACCTCGACAACTCAAAATATCTGATGTATCCCTTACTATAAAAAGAAAATGTATTTATATATCATGTGGAAGATTCTTTGTAGAGAAATACTGATATGTTAACTTTAGGTCATTTATGAAATTATGTATAAAGTTATTAACAATGCAATTACCTCATCGCTTTTATACCTCACAAAGATAATGAGTTATTTATTACTTACTATGGAATCTATAGTAAAATTAATTAGGAATTAATAGTGCTGTATAATTATTAATCAATCAGTTAAGCCTTAATACAATTGTTTTGAACCACAGAACGCTGTTCGCTCTTCACAACCACATTCCAAATGTCCCGCAATATATTCAAATTGCCCACGTTCGAATTCACTGACTTAGACCCTTGACGATAATACAGGTATTGTTTAAAATACATTTTATATAAAAAAAACAGCTCAAAGCAAACTATAAGGTCGATGCTAAGGTTTTCAGCAAAATATTTTATGCATATACATTCATAGTGTCATTATTCAATCATCAAATATTTTCCCTCGATTTCAATGAGCTTAGGCCAACGTTTAGGTGAATCGGGCAATCCATTACAAAAGAACGATTCCGGCTCTAATTTGATGAATGTTCTGAAACTTTGTTCAATGTCTTCAAATCTATCTGAACTGCTGGCTAGAAACGGAGTGTTTGGAATAGACTGGAAATGAAGAATAACTTCACATCACATCCCGCTATTGTGTGCATTTGCAACAATGAGGGGCGGTGTTTTCATGCTGTAAAAAAAAACATTTGACTTTCTTACCCAGAAAAATGAATGCCTTTTCAAATGTATCGTTCAATTGAATCAACGGCTCAATGTAGCTTTACACAGGAAAAGATCCAATAGATCTTTAACAAGACTTGTCTTTGAAATTCCACCAAACACAGATAAACTGTTCCATTGTAGATTCCATTTAGGTTGAGGTATTGAATGGTGTCCTTGATCTAGCCACAATTCTTCTCGATTTGGATACCCGTAATAGATCCCTTTTACGTCACCGATGACTATATTGTCTAAGAATGAATTGTTTCTGCATCGAGCAAGAATAGGTAGACGAGTGCTTAAACGATGAGCGATGTTCTTTTACGTAAGTACATGTATTACTCACTTCCTTACAATCTGATATTTTCTCAAATCGTGAAATTGACAAGTTACAGTTGACTGATTGCACAAAATTGCGATGGTCAACTACCAGATATGTTTACAAGGTCCAGTGGTCTCGTTTCTCACCCAATCATGACTATTTGTTTTACTTTAGCTAAGCCAACAGCATTTGCCTTTTATATGTTTCACCGTCACATCAATCTCGCCATAATCGGCATTTACTATTTTGTTCTACTCTTTCTATTTTAGTCTTAACACTGTTGGTTCTTATTGAATTGTTCTGGACTGCAATTACTAGGGATTTGTGTTCTCTCCTTAAATAGCCTATGACAACGATGTGCATGTCGTCTCATATGCAATGCCTTTGGTTTGTCTTTTGAAATATCCATAACGCTGTTTTCTCTCCATTTTTTACTTTTCATTTTGAACATGTCGCATCCTCGATTACTTGGAACATCTGGCTGTCATAATTAATATTTCTTTACTCCGCCTTGAATGGTTCTCAGGTTTTTTGTTCTTCTGGAGTGTTTTTTCTTGTATTTTTTATATAATTCCGCTTGATTGAATTGGCACCGAGTATATCTAGATACATTTAGTTCTCTTTCCCGTTCAGGGTCTAGATAATCTCATGGTTGGGTAGTTCAATCCCTTTTGTTTCTTCTTATGAATGTTGTGTGTTCAGCAGCATTGCTCATCTCTCGATTCTGAACTCCAGTTCTCGATGTCCAGCTTGAAGGACCTAGCAGTCTGTATCAAGAGCTCACATTCTTCTTGTCTCACAAAATTAGCCGTTTGATTGTTCTTTCCTGATAATTTGTATAATTACATGCCCCTTTCAATACCACCAACTGCAATCTTCTTCTTCTTCTTCTTCTTCTTCTTCTTCTTCTTCTTCTTCTTCCTCCTCCTCCTCTTCTTCTTCTTCTTCTTCTTCTTCTTCTTCTTCTTCTTCTGTTACTCCAGTAGCATCTGATGGTGTACATTAGAGATTGAACGCCATCAAGTCTCCTCAATACTGCAGGACTTTCCGCAGTACTCTAGCTATATGCAGTTGTGCCGCTGTGTGTATGGTCTAGATTCCAGTTCCTCCAGCATTTTCGCAAGGCATTTCGAGATTGTTTCTAGTGCTCCGACTCTGATCGGCCCAGCTGTCATTCTCAATTCTCATGTTGAAAAAATAGTTCAGTTCTCTAACAAATCATAGCTACTTTATCCAGCTTTTACTTTCAGGTTTGAGCAAACGACTTAACATGTCCATTATGTTATTACTGAAAACGTAACATTCTAACGCTGGTAGAAACAAGCAGAATAATATCATAGATGGGTCTCTTGTAGAATAATAATGCTGTAAAGGTATTAGTCATGTTTGCACTTCTACGTCGGGTAATGGTTAAGTAGCTAATCTAGCAGACCAGTACTACTGTGTTGCGAGTTCGAACATTGGCCTATATGATCAAATCCCAGTCTGTTGCACAGTTCCAAGTAAATCACAACTTCCCTCCAGCCATGCCTTGTACTATTTCTGGTCGTCCTTTAATAAATAAGTATCGAACATTCTGAAATTGTTTGTCACCCATCATCATCATCAGCAGCAGCAGCAGCATCAGCATCATACATCCATATGCATGCTCACACCCGATGGCTGGTGGCCATCGCTGAAGACCGAATGTCAGTAAGTCTACAGGTCAGTTCTCAGTATATCGCACTTCACAGCAACTCTGTGTGTTGTACTTCCCCAACATTCCCCCGGTTCTAACTCGTCAAATATGTTCATTCGAGATGGCTGGTTATCTCTGAGGACTGGGAGATCGTTACTCAAATCTCGAGGACTCTCTAGGCTGAGACATTTTGGAAGTGGCGGATGCTAATCTAAAGTTGAGCAAGAATTGCGTGATGGTTGCATTTGTTGCGTTTGATGCATCAGTTGACGGCCGGTGAGAGGGCGGTGATAGTGTTTATAATAATAACGATGGTGATGCTGATTGTTGATAATTATGGTGAGGATGAGATATTGGCTGATAATTATCATAGCCATAATAGCTGTGAAACGGTGCTAATGAGGAAGTGCTCTACCTTATATCTAGAAGGTTGTGCGAATGACTATGTAATTATCTATTCTTCTATGTAGATAACCTCACACACACACACACACACACACACACACAC
>VCCN01007125.1:2174524-2186547 GCA_006491835.1 Architeuthis dux | reverse complement strand
CTGTTATGACTTGACTGCTGTTATAATTATTAATTATTAAATCATTTTAGGTAACTAATCAGTTGTGCGCACAGTGATATCCGTTGCAATACGTGAGTGGGTGCACACACGCACACAGCTTCGAAGGAACTATGATCGCGACTATTATTACAACTACAACTGCTGTTATGAATCGACTGCTGTTACCGTATCTCACTCGTTACTTCAATGTTTTTGACGTGGATTTCCCCGTTGATTCGTCGTAGTAACACTCAGTGAATCAAATAATCAATTATCGATAAGGTTGTTCGTTTAAGTTGAAGACGCTGTTTGGCTGCTGATTGGTTGAGCTGATGAATCGCGGACCAATCAGGGCCTAGAAATAATGGATTGAAGCAAAACAAAAAATACGGGATAAAGCATTAAATACGGAAAGCTCTCGTTGGAACGGCACTCTTATTAACACACGCTTTCTAATGGCACGTTTGTTTTTATATTATCGCACTATCGTATATAACAGTGCATGGAGATTTCAGCGCATTATTTTAAAATCTCAAAACCGAATATGGGATATTAGACTGTGATAGAATGATAAAAGTCCTTTGTGTCAGTATTTTTTGGTTTCCCATTATTAATACACTCCATACCCACTCGTTATAATAGCAAATTTGTTATAATGGCACTATTAAATCCCCGAGGGTGCCGTAATTAACGGGAGTCTACTGTAGTTTTTGGTTTCGCATTATTAATACACATCGTATAAAATCCACTCGTTATAATAGCACATTCGTTATAACGACATTCATAAATCCACGAGGATGCCGTTATAACGGGAGTATATTGTAGATACAAAGAAAGAGGAACTACATTTCAAAAGACGGTAGAAAGTTATAAGGTCGGGAAAAAAACACACACAGCATATCAGTGGAGAAAAGAACACGAAAAATCGAACGGGCCCCTAGCAAACTCCCGGGCGAACCCACGCGCTCCGTCGAGCAGGCCAGCGTGGTCCCCTGGTAAATGTATGCGTAACAACTTACTTGAATTGTTTTTTCTTTTTTGACTAAAACGGAAGTTAACAAATTGAACAAGGAGCAGTAATAACATACTTCAAAGCCTCATCACCGTATAACGTAAATACCCCCCCCCCCTGTAAAACGTAAAAGTATGTTTTTTTTCTAAAGATTAACACATTTCCAGAAGTTTCTAGGGTCTAATGGATTAAGAGCATAACACATTACTGGAGAAAACAAATTTTTCTATTTATTTTAATAGGTTACCTAAACACTAATTCAAAGAATGTATTAGATACCGCATTACAATAAGCGTAGTAGAAAGACATTTCATTTCTGACATGAAAAATAACTTTTCACGGGATTCCAATATATATTTAATATGCCGAAACATCCATTCTGGGTTATGTATTCATACTTGTAAGGCTGAACAACATTCTGCTCATAATCAATAGAAAAGTGTAATGGTAAGTAGAAGCATAGGATGGTCCAGTAAGAAGAAAAGGATAATTCAGCAATGGAAATAAAGGCGACATTTAGGCCTTTCTGCTGGAGCTCTCTGAGAAAAACACCGCCCAGGGGCCAGGATTTCAGCTAGTAATGCTAATTGCACATCTGGGAAATTCAGAACCAAATCAAATAAACAAAAGATAAGTATGAATGAAGGTATACCCACGCACGTGACGAGTGCCTCAAAGATAAGAATACACATCCAAATACAAAGGAAATAAACGCGCGCATTCTTTCACCTATATATACAAAGACATACAAAGACACACGAGTAACCGCACACTCATCCTAGAAATAATAAAAGAGAAGACAAACACGGGGATTCTGAAAAGAAAGAAAATCAATTCTTAAAAGAGAAAATGTAGAATAAGAAGGAAAGGCTCGGCAACAAAATGAAACGAAATTTGATGTAAAAAAGAAATAGAAGAGAATTGAAAATAAAAATGTTATAAAATGTATGAATAGAAAGATAAGAAACAGAAAGGCAAAACATAAAATAAATTATGGAGAAATGTGAACAAGTGCAACAATTTGGGATTGATAGAATAACAGAGAAGCAATAAATACATATACATACGTAGGTAGCCTAATGTTAACTTAACATTACACAATATTCATCATTCAATATAATCTCCTTTTTTTGACAATGTACTTGATTTAGTAGTGAATATTAATCACAATAGACCGAACGATGTACAGTGAAAACCACAAGCATTCTCGAAATGAAAAAAAGATAAAATACATGATAAATTCGATGTTAAAAAGAGAAAATTGAAAATTGAAAAAAAATGCAGGACGAAAAACGAAATTAGATGGGAAAAAAAGAAATAGATGTAGAGAATTAAAAATATAAATATTGTAAAACCAGGTAAAAGAAATAGATGAATAGAAAGATAAGAAACAGAAGGACAACATGTAAAAAATAAATAAATGCAGAAACATAAAAGAATGACTGGCCTAGAAAATCAAGAATTTGGGATGGATGGAACAAAACAGGGATTGAATAAATCACATTCTTGTGAATCATGCAAGACACGAGTTAGATTAATGAAAGAACGAATTGGAAATAAGCGAAAGAAAGGAAAATCCCATTAAAAGTGAATCTGACAAAAGGGAAGAAACATTAAAGAACAAGAAAGCACTCAAAAAAGCCGAATGGAAATTGAAATAAGGAATGGGAAGAAAATGTGAATTTCACAAAGGAAAGAATGAATGACAAATAAAATGAGAAAATGAACGAGAGTAAAAATGTTAGGGTGTATCAGGTGTATTTTCGTTTTTTACAGAACTTTGCTCAAAGCTTATTCCATGTACACATCTAAAGAGTATCTATGACTGGTGGCCTTCGCAGGAGACTGAGCGACATCAAGTCTCCTCAAGTATCCAACCCCCTCCCAGCATTCCCGCAGTCCACCTCAGTGCTGTGGTTTGCACTTTCTTGCCACATGTCAGGTGGTCATTGCCAAAGGCTGAGTGGCAATAAGTCTCCTCAGGTTCCAAGCCCTTCTCTCGGCATCCACACATATCATAGCAGCACGGTGGTTCGTACTGTCCCAACCTCCCCCCACTTTTATAACACTTGTGCGATGTTCATTCTAGCTCTTAGGGCATTGCTAAAGGCTGGAAGTCGTTAGTCTCATATTTCCAGTACCCTCCTCAGTATTTTTGCTGACCCCGGTACAGCTGGGGTCTGCATAGGCACAGTCCTTCCTCTTATCTCCAAATCCGCCAAGCTTGACTTCAATGCCTTTGACAGTGTTCCAAGTGCGCCTACTATTATTGACCCTACTCTGACCTTCAGGTTCCACACTTTTTCTCAGGGGTAGCAATATATGCCCCAGGAAGATGAACATCCTTGAAACCCCAACCCCCACTCTGAACACAGCGGGGAGGCAAAGGAGTCCTGAAGCCAGAAGTAGAATGAAAATTCCAGAAACCCAAACCCCACTCTGAACACAGCGGTGTGGCAAAGGAGTCTTGAAGCCAGTTTGGATGAAAAATTCTTATCTCTTCTCTGGACAGTCGAAGTAGCAACCCTAAAATCACCCCCTGCCTCTAACAATGACCCGGAGAGGAACAGCAGTAATCCAGAATTCCATACAGGGCATATCAAATTATTTGTCTTTCTTTTTTCTACAAGATACGCTCTACTAACGTATTGAGCCTTCATCGGTTGGAAACAGAGGTATATTAATTTACTTATGCAGCTCTATCTGTCGTTCTATCTCATCGCGCTATTTATTTATTTTACTTTATACTTTATATATAGTGCCAACAAAATACATGGGCCGTATCCTTTTAGCACTGGAAGTGACAAAAGTGTTAAGTAAAATAATTAATCAAAGAAGTTTACCAGAAATACTATTAATGAATACAGCCTGCTTATATTAGATGAAAAACAAAATAGAAATCTTTGTTTCTAAGGTTAGTTTATGTTTACATGAGATTCTTTGAGCTTTTGATTCATAAGTTTATTTATCTATATATTAAAAGAAGTAATTGTGCCGAGCAGGGAGGAGTGTTAGGACCCCCGGACCCCCAACCATGGATCTGCGCCTGTATTGCGTTAATATTTGGTTATTTGAAACACCTACTTTTCTTTGACCTATTAACCTGAAACAGAAGTAATGCTGTGTATCTGATGCCCGAGGCTTTTCACCAGTTCTGCCCTGAAACCTTTAGTGGCAGTTAATCTCTAGGCGCTCATTATCAATTTGAATTAAATACTCAGTCGAAGAGAGCAAACACTTCAAAGGTGTTATTCTATCTGCACACGAAATTAACACTCTCTACACATATATAACATTAGGACAAATTTGTCCAAGGTATGTCCAATGAAAAAGCAACATATTCAGCATATTTGATGAATAAAGAACTATATATATTTAGCACATTTATTTTATCGGTTTATCTTTTAACGATAAGATGTGATTTGCAATGTTTAGATGCTGGTGAATAAAGCAGTCACATGTTGATGATTCAGAACAATACTAATAATAGTCAGAAATGGTTGTCAACGAAATAGAAAACACGTTTAAGCTAAAGATTGGTTCTTAGAAATGATCGATCACCAGTCAAATGGTCACTCTGTGAGCTGGACATAATGCCTTATTTGCTTCTCACCACTCATTTTAGCGGCACCTTTGGGAGTTAGTTGCGGTACAGTATTGGGCCACGGCACACTCTTTGAGAACACCTGGTTTACATTCACATGCTGATGATTCAGTCTAAAAGAGGTAGACAGGAAGTGTAATAAATGAAATAGAAAACACGTTGGTTCTTAGAAATGATCGATCACCTGTAAAATGGTTATTCAGTGAACTGGCCTTAAAGCCTTATTTGTCTTATAAGAGTTACCTTCTACTAAGCCACTGGCCAGGAGCCAGACGAAAGAAAGCAGAAATAGCTATTTTTATATGCCAAAAACCTTTAGCATAGCTTAATGGTAGTCCATCGAAACGACGATGACCTTCTTATGTAGGTTCGTCGTGGGCTGCTGTCATTGTTGTAGCGTTGTTGTTCTAAGTTCTGAAGTGCAGCGTCTTACACAACGTGGAGCATGATGTTTATGCTCACTAGGTTAGAGTGAGGCGTACGCTATGCGCTCATGTTTTTTTTAAGTAACGTTTGGTTTTAAAGGTTGTAACTCCCCGCCTGCAATTTTGAAGCCAAACTGAACCATCGGTGGCTCGGATTTCTAGATTGTTTGATGGTATATTGCGTTGCTTGAAGACGGCATTAGGTTGATCTTTGAATCGACTGTTTTGCCTTTCGCATGGACGCTGGAATTCGGCTAGTTCTCTCTAGAATACCTGTCTAAAAATGCGGTACTCAGGCATACGGATAGCAGGGCCGGCCCAATGCAGTTGTCGCTGGACAATCATGGGCCCAATGCTATATGGAAAGTGGCATAAGTCCTGTTAAACATTACTACTCCCCAAAACTGCGTCTGCTAACTTGACATTAATAGAAGACACCAGGGAATGCTGCGACCTTCTCTTTATAAGTCTAACGGAACGTTGCTGTCGGGAGGAATGATCATCATTGCTCGGCTGGATCCTTTTTGAGACTCAGACCGGAGATTGATAGCCCATTGTTTGAATCAAAACCAAATAAACACTAACCAGAAAGCACTCAGAGAACAAATGCCATTTCCAATGCCAATGTAACTAAAAACTGAATGAAAATCAGTTCATATGTACCTACGATGCTGGGAAGGTAACGACCCACATTTCCACAACATTATATTGGGAATTTCTCGAGATATTGTGTGGACAAATATAAGTGACTACGTACAGGTATGAAACATTTAAACATATCTCTCGATTTCTGGATCAGCCCCGATATTTAACAAATGATTCTTTATTCCATAGCCCAGAAAATGTCATTGACAAGTTTCCGAAATATTATGTGGACATATATCTATGATGCAGGGACGGTAACTGTAAATAGATCCTGTATTCGCCCCCAGGTTTAATACATCTGTTCTTAGCTCATGGCCTATTCTTCCACAACTTTCATTGACATGCATTGATAAACTTTGGAGACATTGTGTGGACATATATCCAATGAAAGCTTCGTTAGCGCAGTGGGAAGAGCAGATCCTGCGTATAAAGCTGCTTCAAGTCGGTCGCAGGTTCGATGCCCGCACGACGCTTGTTTCTTTATCTCTGTTATGGTTTTGCTGCCAGAGATTTGTCAATGAGGAAGACATTCTAATGGTCAGCCAAAATGGACAAAGAGAAGGGAGGGCGGAGAGAAACGAAGTTCCAAGTTGTACCCTTTTCTTTTGAAAGTTTGGAAAATCGTTAATAAACGTGAAACAGGTTGTTACTGATACCGTCAGTTCGGCTTTTCTGCTTCTATACGATATTTTCACAGATATCGTCAACATGTATATACGATTTACGTATCGTGTTCTGAAATATGTTACCTTAAAATATTTATTCGATTATCATAGATCATTATCAAAGAAAAGCTGCACCTATTTGGTAGATAATACGTGTATGATCGTCAGAAAACGCTTTTAATGTATTTTCGTAAGAAAATAGATGCATATCTAATTGTGACACAATTGTTCATGTGTAAAGCTGAAGATAATTTGAAAGAATCTTTTTTATATGTAAATAAGAAAATGAAATGTATTTTGTTCATATTTCAATGTTAATTTCTTCCTCTTCTGATTTTATCATATCAAAACATTTTGTGAAAATAATTCAGAAAACTAAAGTGAAATATTGCAATTTAATACAGCTATCGCTTTTTAAAACAAAATCCCTCCGTAACTATCCTTTTCTAATGTGTTTGATATGTTATCAATTTCAAAATATCCCGATGGAAACATTCGTGTATTATTGCAGCACAGACTGCCCTGATTTTACGCTGGTTTGTTTTGGGCCGATTTACTATAATGTCTGTTTGGAATTTGCCCGAATCTTTTTCTTCTTTTTGGTAATTCAGGTAGTATCTTATTGTTTAAGTATTTTTTAAATTTATTTTGTATATTACAATCACAAATTGATATTATACGTATTATTAAAAACTTATATTAACATGCTTAAATGATCGATTTAATTTGCCCCAATTCGTTGATGTCACTTCCTATAGGAACATATCCCCGGCGCAAATCATGGCAGCCTGTATACTAAAATACCTTTAGGCGTCTAAGAAGCCACAATCAGACTTTAGCCGAATCAAATCCAAGATACAATAATGATTCAGAATTTGAGCGAGATATATAAAGAAAACAACAGAACAACATTATGACACAAAGAATATGGCCATATCAGTATTGTTTATACTTTTGAGAACATTCAGTTTCGGCTAAATCACGTTGGACACACCGGTTCTCGTATGATCACTGAAGCTAAGCAACGTCGACACTGGTCAGTACTTAGATGGGTCACCGTCTGGAAATACCAGCTTGCCTAAGCAACTGCGTATCTTTATATCAGTCACTATTAAGTGTTGAGCATTAGAACAATTGCCACTAATCAGTTCCTTGTGCTGCTGATATTGGTTCGGTTGATCTATTCTGCAGCCTTCTGTGGGTGTATAATCCGTAAGGAAACAGAGTACAGTTATAATTTTATTTATTTTTTTCTACAGAAGAAATTACTTTGAAGACGACTAAAGCACCCTTACCCTGGTAGGCAATTGTTTTGTTGATATCAAATAACTTGAAATGTTCCGGGGAAATGTGTATAGTTGAAGTCAAAGGTTTACATACGCATTAGCCCAATACATTTAAACGGTTTTTCAATTCCTGAAATCTAATCCTAGTAAATCTTCCCTGTTTTAGGTCAGTTAGGATCACTACTTTGGTTTAAGAATGTGAAATGTCAGACTAATAGTAGAGAGAATGATTTATTTCAGCTTGTGATTATTTCATCACAGTCCTAGTGGATCAGAAGTTTACATACACTTAGTATTGTGTAGCATAGCCTTTAAATTGTTTAATTTGGGTCAAACGTGTCAGGTAGCCTTTCACAAGCTTCTCACAATAAACTGCTGGAATGTTGGCCCATTCCCCCTGACAGAACTGGTATAACTGAGTCAGGTGTGTAGGCCTCCTTGCTCGCATACGCCTTTTCAGGTCTGCCCACATATTGTCTATTGGAGTGAGATCAGGGCTTTGTGATGGCCACTAAAATACCTTGGTTTGTTGTCCATAAGCCATTTTGCCAAAACATTGGAAGAATGCTTGGGGTCATTGTCCATTTGGAAGATCCGTTTGCGATCACACTTCAACTTCCTGGCTAATGTATTGAGATGTTGCATCAATGTATCCACATAATGATGCCATCTATTTTGTTAAGTGAACCAGTCCCTCCTAAAACAAATCACCCCACAGCATGATGTTGCCACCCCGTGCTTCACGGTTGAGATGGTGTTCTTCGGCTTGCAAGCCACCCACCCCCATTTCCCCTCCAAATATAACGATGGTCATTATGGCCAAACAGTTCAAACTATGTTTCATCAGACCAGAGAACATTTTCCCAAGAAGTAATATCTTTCTCCCATGTGCAGTTGCAAACAGTAGTCTGGCTTTTTTATGACGGTTTTGGAGCAGTAGCTTCTTCCCTGCTGAGCAGCCTTTCATGTGATGTCGATATAATACTCGTTTTACTGTGGATATAGGTACTTTTGTACCTGTTTGTTCCAGCATCTTCACAAGGCCATTTGCTGTTGTGCTGGGATTGATTACGTCTCTAGGAGACAGAACGCGTCTTCTTCCAGTGCGGTATGACGGCTTCGTGGACCCATACTTGCGCACTAGTGTTTGTAGAGATGAACATGGTAACTTCAGGATAAACCAGACTTGTTTTCTGAGTTCTTGGCTTATCCCGTTTCATTTCCCCATAATATCATCCAAAGAGTTTGAAGGTAGGCCTTAAAATACATCCACATGTACACCTCCAATTGACTCACATGAAGTGACAGATACAAAGTAATAAAACAAAGAGACATTAAATAATGGCACAGAGCCCGGGGGGGGGGCGCCCTCGGAAGAATTTGAAAATATACCCACCAACAGATGACTGGACAAGAACATGAACAAATCAGGAAAGGAAAAAAGAAAAGAAATTGGAACTTTTATTTAATATTACATCCACTTGAATGATCCATAGAGTGAAACCAGTTGTACAGCTCGGTGTGGATGAACACATCATTTATATCACTGCTCTACCACAGGTATTGAGCATTCTTCAATAAACCACGATTACTGCATTATTCTGACACCCAAGTGTGGCAATCTGATGTATACGGATTATATATATATATATATATATATATAGCCGGTTAGGATTATTAGCACCCTTGAATGTTTATATAACCTGTATAATGTTCAGAACCAAATGAAAATCTACCGAATTCCTATCATCAGACGGTTTTAATAGGATGTCCATGGTAATCTAACAAAACATCATCATTTTTAAACTTACACGTAGTAATTCCAAAAACGAAATCGATAATATGGCTGGACAGTAATACTGGCACTCTTCCTTTATATTTGTTTACACGACCCTTTGGCAACAATGACTGCCTCCAAACGTTTCTCGCAGCCACCCATACGCTTACTGTACGTGTCAGCTTGTAGTGTTCATCACTTTCTATCTCATCCCTTCGCAAACTGCTGCAAACATTCGATTGATTGAACAAATTGCAATGTGCGCAATCACTCGAATGTTTTCAGAATTCATGCGGTTTATGGTGTACATTGAAAGCATGACTCCAGATGTCTGCCTTCTCCAAAGAGTTTCACTTGTATAGAGATGAGAACGCATTGCTGGTCAGTTTAAAACATTTCAGTTTCCCTTTTTCAACCATTCGTGTGTCAGTGGATATGTCGTTTCGGTGTCTTTTGTGCCGGAGCACTCATGATATTCGGATCAAACCTAGTGGTCTTAGACTGTGTACCATATGTTGCTCTAATATTCCTTACGAATCCTTTGCTTTCATGCTTACTTTGATATGATCAAGACCTCCAGTTCCAGAAGCATCAAATCGGCTCCATAACTTTGAGGATCATCCAACATGCTTAATGTTGGATAACCTTTACCGTAAACACCCATGACATTATACGAGGTCTGTCTGGAATGTACCCAGCCACTTAAGCATAGACTAACTAGGGCAATGCTGCTTTACTCCGCATCAATGTAATCCGCTTGGTACCTCACATACTTATCAAAACAGCCGGCAAAGTCCTCTTTCGAGATCGCCAACAACTGCATCGTCGCGTTCTCCTTAATCTCGTCTCCATTCAACGGTGAAAAGCAAAAAAGCGAAGAAAGCCACACCTGGACTGTATGTGGAGTGGGACTGAAAGATGTCCGTGATGCGATGTTTTGCCAACAAGAAACACGTGGCGAGCTGTTTTGGTTATTATGATTGCGACTGTCACACATTACACAAGCTCACACGAGGGTGTTTCGCAGCCGACTGAGTTACCCCATGAGAGAGTGTATGTTCAGTCATGCGCAGTAACTCCTCCTCTGATTGTTTGACAAGTTACATCAATGTCGCGCAAGCAGTTATGCAACGTGGATAGAATATTTTCGGGACATACCTAGTATATAAGTAATACCTATACACCAAGTACATGGACCTTCAGCTTGGAGAATTGGTTAGCGAGCTAGTGTCTCAATAAGTGCCCCACAGGCGTGATGTTGTGAAAGCTTGGTCGAGCTTACTCTACCTGAACACAGTACAACCTGCTACCACCCCGTTATGAAACACACATACTCGCATAAGCCATAGGAACTGGATTTGTGTTAGTGTGGATTCAATTGCCTTGTTATGAGAATAGCAGACATAAAAATGGAAATATTTGTTTCAGTTGAAGCGTTTAAGATTGAACGTTTTTAATATTAATACGATTTACCCATATAGACTGGCTTTGTGTTAGTGTGGATTTAATTGCCTTGGCTTTTGATATGATGAGAATAGAGTAGTAGACATGAACATGGAAATACTTTGCTTTAGTTGAAGTGTTTAAGATTGAACGGTGTTTATATTAAGACAATTGATCCATATAGACTATCTTTGTGTCAGTGTGGAAAAGTTTAGGTTCAGAAATTGAGAAAAAAAACAATGAACTTTTGCTTTCTTTTACTTTTCCCGTTTTTGACAATCCCCCCCCCCCGTTGCACAAGTAAACAGGTTTTTGAGAAACTGAATTCATGTGTTCTGTCAAGATTACATGCCTTAGTGTAAGATCAGAGAATATGGGATGATCATCAACTGTAGTTATTGAGTAATAGCCACATAAACTTTGAATATATTAAAAAATAGCCCCCGAGACGTGGATTCTTGCAATTTTCTTCAAATTTTGTTTGGAATTATTTATGCATTGGCTAAGTTAAAATAATTGGTCTTGATGGGCCTCTAAAAATGAGGGAAACTAAATATTTTCAAAATTTCAGAAATTGCCTAACATTTTAAATGGCCATGAAATCTGAATGGAAATTTTCAGGAATTACTTCTCTCATGGATACTAGGAAATCTGAGAACCTTCACGATGGACCATTGTTGAATTTCGCTGGAATGACCCTTTTGCTATTATGAGAATAGAGTAGTAGACATGAAAATGGAACTATTTTGCTTTAGTTGAAGTGTTTAAGA
Organism: Architeuthis dux; assembly: GCA_006491835.1. Lineage (NCBI taxonomy): Eukaryota > Metazoa > Mollusca > Cephalopoda > Oegopsida > Architeuthidae > Architeuthis > Architeuthis dux. The sequence goes on along the minus strand of VCCN01007125.1, from coordinate 2,174,920 downwards.
TTGAACGGTTTTTATATTAAGAAGATTAATAAAATCCCCAGCCTTTTTCTCCGTTGCAGTTATTTATACTATTTCATGCTACATTTATAGAAGGAACGAGATTGTAAAGTCATGCTATTACCCTTACACAGTCTAATGTCCCATATACGTGTTACAGTTCTGCAAATAAAAGGAATGAACCAACAAGTAATTATGCTAACGGAAATATAAAAAGAAAACAAGCGTGCCGTTAGAAAACGTATGTAGTGCCGTTAGAACGAGTACCGTTAGAACGAGAATGTACCGTATTTCTGCCGTCAAACATACAAGAGGGGAACGCTACTAACACATTAAAAAATAGACAACTGTAACTTCTCACTGTATTTGGAACCGCTACGTCAACGGCAACTAGAAAAA
>VCCN01007125.1:2092506-2103911 GCA_006491835.1 Architeuthis dux | reverse complement strand
GATATTTGTTTTTCCTATTTTATTTTTTCAAAATTCGTTTACGGAAAGCAGTTTTATTAATATTTAATGTTTTTATTGTATTTTCAGATTATGAGTCCCTTGATTACTTTTTACATATCTCCGTTGATATTGACTTTGAACTCCTTTCCATATTATATCGTACTCATAGGATTTTCTTTTCCTTATTTCAATTATTCCTGAAATCAGCAGTTAATACTCTGTGTTTTAAGATTTCTCTAGATTGCCTTTGAGTTCCACATTCTCAATGCTCAACATTTGGCTCTCTTTCATTGATTATAATCACCAGCCCCTTCTTTTTAGTTAACTTTGTTTTCCCCTGTAAGAAGAACAACAATAACAATCCTCATCAAATTTGAGTGAGTACATTGTTAACTGTTTGTCTATCACGTCACGTTAAACGAAACCTAGTGAAGATCCCCCTACCGTAATTTGAAATCATCCCCATGTGATTGGAAGGCTTACTTAATTTCAGTCGGAATAACAGTCTGCAACCAAGACTATGTGTTTTAAGGTTTCTCTAGATTTTCTTTGACTTCCACGTTCTCAATGCTTCAGTTAATCTTACTTGTCCGTGCATTCTGTATATCGTCCATTCTTTCTCAATGCCAAATGGTGAGAAATGAAGAGAGGGATATGGTGTTTCGTCAATCTCCTAGGTGGGGAGGGCCTGTCTGCCTAGTAAAAGAGCAGTCATACTATGTGTTAATACCTGGACCCCAACACCGACTCCTGATAGCGGTGGGAATTACATAACAATCACAGCCACGAGTTCAGTCCCTTATTTTCTTCTTTCATGCGTGTTTTCTAAGTTTTCCATTATTATTTATTTTCTTCGCTTTCTTTGTTCTTTTCCTTCATTTGCTTCTTTCATTTTACTTTCTTTCATTTATAATGTTTTTCATTTATTCATTTATATTTTATTTCACCATTCTTCCTATCATTCCTTACTTCTTTTGACATATTCCCCATTCCTTTCTTTATTTCTAGAACTGACAGACTGCTGTCTGTCAGTTGTAAACGAGACCCCCCTTAAAGTGGTTATACATCGCATTTCTCTTTTCACTTTCTCCCCTTCACACCCTCCCTATATGTTCTGTATCTTTTCTCTTCCAGAAAATGTTCTGATTTCGTGGAAACTTAAAGATGTGATACCCAAATCCCAAAATTAGATCGGCCAAACAGATTTTATGCCCATGACCTTCTTACCTAAATCATTATAGCCGCATTACGAAAGTCAGGAAAGAAACGATAAAAGAAGGTCGGTGTTTCAGATGGGCAACTTTTCGATATGAGTGATAGGAATAGAATGTGGAAACGAAACGAAAAGAACAAAGAATTACAAATTACCAAGAAAAATGTCGAAAGGAAAATCGATATTTACATGTCTTGAATCGTGCACATTCGCTTATATAAATCGTGAAATGAATCTGGTAGGATTTCTAAGTATTGGAGTGTGAATCAGAGTCGCCCACGTCAGAATCGCCCACGTCAGAATCAACCTAAGTGTGAAGTGCCACTCTTCAATGAGGAGATCCTTTACCCATTCGGGCATCAGTTTTGTGCAGATTTGCCAGACCAGAACATTGGCAACAAGATAAAGATACAACATAGATTTAGAGTGGAATGAAAGAAGAAAAACGTGGAAGGAAATCCGTGATTTACAACTATATGGAATTCATTCCTCTGTTTCCTTTGGATCAGACCTTCCAGCATGTTAATGCTCAATGTTTTTTTGCGCTCGTTGGAGTGTAATGTTCTTATGAATATGTCTGCTAATACGTTATTTATTTTCATCTAAACAGCTGTTCTCGAAAGAGAACCTTCAGCAAGTGTGATCTGTATTCAGGAATAGATTCATATGCTTTTTTTATTGTTGTTTTTTTGGTTGCTGATTTGTTGGAAATCAGTACTCCAAACAGAATGTATTCTACATACGTGACGGAAATAAACTTTATGATTAACACAACACATAATATGAGGATAACATGTGTGAATATTGAGATAACCCACTTTTACCGTGAAATATTAATAATCAGATGTATATATCATGTGCTAAAGGCAAATCTAGCTGTCGGTCTATTACAGGAAACAACGCCGTGGGCAACCTAGCTGCATTATGTGTATGTGGATAGATTCAGGCTAAACCTGGTTCTATATACATAAGGAATCATAATATAAGGCTATGTATGATTATACCATTATTGAAAAAACAAACTCTAGACATGTACATCCAAAAATAGCTTTCTATGGAAGAAATGTCATATTCATCAAGTTTTGTTAGCCCTTTAATTTATTCTGTGTGGCTAGAAATGACCTATGTTGACCTTTGTGGTCAAACTTACATAGGTTATGTCATGACTGGATGTCTTCCGAGTCTTCATGTCAAATAGTTGGTCAATGGGTCTCGTAGTATTAGCATGCTAGTGGCACGACCAGCTAGATCAGAAATGTCCTCTACTGACTTTGAATGAGCTATCTGTCAACTCACATAGCCTACGTCACGGTTGAATGCTCTGTGAGCTTGATGCCATAAATTACGTCAGTGGGCCTTGTCGCTTTAGCACAAAAACACAAACAGAAGCCTCCGGTATTAGTATAGATAGCAGGGGAACGTCGACTAATATAATAATCCTCATGTTCATTCACACTTGAGTAAATCCACGTGGTAGCATTCGATGATAATCAACAACAACTGTCTGTCTTGACAGTTACAATATATTGGTCTAGGTCAATTTTCAAGAACTGTTGACCCTGAAGGCAAATAATATACATTTATGGCAAACAGTGTTTTTCGGGATATCCATTGTTGGCCATGCCTGAAAAGAGAAAACTCAAAGATGGCCGCTGTATTAATGTACATATTTATTTTACTGAACAAGATAGAAACGTGAATTAAATGTGCCTTTTTAGGTTTTCGTACATGGGGAATCCATTGCTATAATATGTTCTTAGATTGAAACTGCTTGAATCTTATATATATTGCAAGACATTTCAGAAATATTGCATAGTCTATATTACTTTGCGTAACCAGTTTGTGGATTTAACGTGTTGTATCTCGTTAAAGATTCACAATTTGCTCCGTTCTTTTTTCTAAAAAAAGAAGAGCTCTTTTCCTCGAATGTTTCATCTGTTAATATTTTTGTTGAGAATATCAATTTCGAATCTGATGTTCTTTGCATAAAGCATGGTGTTTGGCGAGGTCTTCTCTTGTAACTTCATATTATTGTTTATTTCAATGTAGAATAATACTTTCATCGACTATGATATGGGTAGGTCTTGAAGCCTGGATTAAGTGACAGGATTATGTCTAAAAATCTAAAAAGAAATCATCATCAGCAGCAGCATTATTGATGCTGGTCATCATTTTATAAGAGTATTCCCTTTAATGGAGAGTTACGCTTCAGTGTCTAGCAAGAATGAGTAACCAGATGGAACATTAAGAATTCTAGTCATGAAAGTAATATTTAAATATTACAAATCATTGCCAATTATATCCAGCATTGCATCGCGAGACCATTTAATTTGTTTATTTTACAAACATTATTTAAAGTCAATGGCATTTGATTATGTTCTTGAAGGAAACACTTTCTTTATTTTGATTAGCTTTTTGTTTGTTGAATAATCCTGGGGTGAAATGTCACTGAGTGTTCATTCAGTACAGACGGAAATTTGAAGACAAAAGATAAAGAAAACAGATGATTGATGACAAATTAAATGGACAGGACGACGAAGAAGAGAACTGGGAAGAATTATGTGAAGAGACTTCATGAAATGGAAATGAAATAAATCAATAAAACAGAGGGAAATATCGAAGGAACGGGAAAGAAAAAGAGAGACGATGAAAAAAAGGGGAAATAGACTTAGAATCAAGAAAGAAAATAAATATAGAGAAAGAGAGTAATACGTGTAAAACGAAAGAAAGGAATAACGAAAGAAAGAAAGGAGAAAAGGAAATGAAGAAAGTGAGAGAAAGAAATGAAGGAAAAATCGGTCAAAATGAGATAGGGAAGAAAGACTGTCAAAGCAAAAACGTGAACAGATGCACAGTAGCATGAATTACAAAAATACACACAGACATACATACATCCACCACACATATGAACGCTAAAACTGAAAATAAAAGTAGAAAGCTCTGGCTGTTAAGAGAGTGTTAAGAAAATAATCCCGAAAGTAAGAAATGGAAAAATACAATCAACGAACGAGAAAGAAAGGAATTCAAAACCAAAAGAAAACTTTCTTTTTTTTCCTTTATTTTCCCTTAATCTTTCTTTAATCTTTGTTAATCTGTCTTCCTCTGCCATCTTTTCTGAATTGATCATCCTCAACACGTCATGCCACCAAAAGACGTTGGTTACGAGGCGGTTTCTATTGGGTGACTAATCCGCACTGCACTTTAATATATTTGAACCTTCTTCCCCTGCCTGCTTTGTATCACAACTCCACAGAAGACAGCACCGTGTCCATCGAATATCAGATCCATGTATTATGTATCGCCGTTCGCCGCTTGTACTCTCATCAAGGCTGACGCAAGGATATGTATACATATGCGGTTGTTAGTGAGGCCCACTTCCGGCTTGCCAGGCCTCTGGATGGTTCGTTCTACTTACGGAACCTGGCATTCCCCATTGTTCACCCATCTAGGTACTGAACATGCTTGACGTTGCTTAACCGGTGATCATACAAGAACCGGTGTATCCGACACATTACCTCGGAGAGAGGTTCCTCATTCCTTACCGTGTGCCGAGTGCTTAGTGGAGAAAGCATCTTTAAACTCTTCGATATGTCTTGTCGGTGTATTGAACAACGGCCTTAAAGACCGGAGGTGATCACTCTACCAATGGGTCACAACACTCGGTTAAAGTTCTGCTGTTAGAGTCATTAAGCCTGTCGACATGGTGGTTTTTATTGCCATCTCTGTCTTTCGTGCTTGAACAATTTCACTCGGATCCGTCGATATTCTGACATCGAAGAGGATATTGCAATAAAGACAAACATAGAACACCAAATCGAACTGCAATTTCCGGAACGTCGATTGCGCATGCGCCTGTCAACTTGTAACAGGTTAATAGTTCTTGTCTCTATATTGGTGCATTAAGGCATCTATCCATGAAGAGGAGAGCATCTGCACTTGGTTTACATTGCTACTTATTCGTAGTTCTATCCTGTGAGTTTAAGGAAGTGTTGTATGTTTTACTTTTACTTTTACACCAACACTTTACACCATTTAACTATGAATATACATCTACTTATATAATACGCCACGCGTACGTCTATATTGTATGTCGGTAACAATTATCAAGGGAGATAACTATGTAATGCTAATTACAGATTAATCTCCCTTACTTATTTCTTTTTTCAAAATGCGTAAACAATCCAGCTTCATAATACTTGAACATAAACAAGAAAATGCGGTAGGAAATAATTACGGTATGGGACACATATATGAATAATGGGACGCACGTGTCCCACTGAATTTGCATATAGTATGTATATTAGGAGGGACACATCAGTAGTCAATGCAGGAAAGAATGATGTAAGCAAACTGCGATACGTACTCATTATAATTCTGCCCTTTCATCTGTCGCTAAAAATATATAGATCTCACAACATCTAGTGATAAAATTATTAAATTGGCAAGTCTGTGGTGGCAGCAGGACAGACATAATACCCGTATTAGACACACACAAAGCTTGCATTTATGAAATTATACGCAAGTAACTCAGCACACTATTGTTCCGCGGCGCACTGTTTGAGTAAAGCTGGTTTAAGGCGTTCACGACTACAATTGCATAAAGGCCATTGGCTAAGAAACATATATTTGTATTGACGTGTGTCACCGAAGTGTAAAAGATATATCAGGGTGTGGAAAATGGCACGCTGTAGTCATGAACTCTGTCCCTAAGCGTTGTCGGTAAGCGTCCGATAACATCTTGCTGAAATTAAATTTGCATTTCTATGTGCAGTTTAAATAAAGTTATCGTTAAGCTTACATGCATATATGCCTACATGCATAACATAATGTGGTTAGTCCCACTAACACAGAAGTGCAAGGAGGTTGTTGAAACACAGGTGAGTAAGATAGAGACATGGCTAGGGAAAGGATGGGTCGATCAAATCAGATGATTGAATTAATAACAGCATTAGAGAGACGATCAATAAACCTGAAGTGTTTAATTATAAACAGTTATTCCTAGGACTGCAGGCAGGGTCGTGAGGCTCACGTTCTAACACAACATACATGACTCTTACTAGTAAAACAACAATTACCAAGCAAATTATATGCTGATGATAATAAACCTTTGAAAGACGAATATATCTCTTTGTAGCTTAGCAAATAGTTGGCTCGAAATTACTAAAAATAATAATGATACCTACAAAGCACTCTGAGAAAACATACCTATGTCAACTCCATTGTCACTAAAACTCAACGAAAACAGTTGAGAACAAATGGCGTAATCCACCAGCAGAAAAATCCACCCGATGAATTTCATCAGATTGGCCATCTTGTTACACACTGATATGTCGCTATTTATTGACTATTTATTCACGTTTCTATTTGTCATTGTTTAACAATCCATTGTGTATCGCTGCTATTTTAATCAAAGAAATAACACCTATCATTCAAAGTTGCATCATAGATTGCGATATGTTGTTTTAGTAGGTATATCTATCTATCTACGGCTAAACTACGTCACAACACATCCTATATCCTTTTTGGAAAGATAACATTTCCCTCTATCTATCCACAGACATCATCGACATTTATTTGATTCCCTACTTTCAAGGCGCATCTAACCTTATTAAGAGTCAACGTCAAGGAATTTAAAAAAATAAATTCCTTAATGAATCTTATAAATTGTGATCTATTTCATTTTGGAATGTCACACGTTAATGTTTTCCCGGACATAAACTACCTCACAACACAGCCTATGTCATTTTAGGAAATATAATATTTCCCTTCGAGACTTTTTATCTCAGTAACTGGCGCTACAAACCAATTGTCCCTACAGCCGTTTTCTATCTCCAATTCCCATGAGGTCTTACCTAGTCGTAGGTATACATGATGGCCTCGTCCATTAGTAAAGATAGATGGGGAAATACACGGATGCTATTTCCTAGAATACGGGTGATTATGCGTGCGGATATTTACAAAAGTTGGGATCCCAAATAGAAGGTCTCTTTCTGTCTCGGTAGATACAACACTGTTAAACAACACTGGTGAACTTTCCAGGGCGCAAGCGCATCGAGATCCTAGGATGCCCAGTCGACACAATTCCCTTCTCAGCCTTGTTGATGTAGCCGAAGGAAACCGGAGCGTGATATTTTGCATCAGGGAAGATGTCAAAGTTGGCATTCAACCACCATAATGGAGATCTACTCATTGATTTGGAATCAGAGTTGTCCTCCTAAATTGTTTGACTTCCCATCTCAACCTGACCTGTATTTTACCCATTTATGGAGGAGAACGGATGAATTCATGCCTCTCCTAAGGGCATTAGCGCCAAGTGAACGTACACTACCTCGGCCAGAGTTTTTTACTCGGTTCACCTAACCAATTTGCACCTCCAATAATCCCAAATAACCACATCTGATTTAACGAAACACCTTTATCCGATGAGCCAGAGGTTATTCAAATATTCCTACGGCTATTACCTTAAGAGGAACCAATTAACAAAATCTGATTGCAGTTTACTATATTTAACCAATTCAATTAATCCTATAAGTATCTTCATGCAAACACCAGTCATATAAATAACTTTTTTTGTGGCTGTGATAGGAGCTACTATTTTGAGCCGTTAATTTGAACCGGGGATTAAATGAATCAATCATTGATCTAACCTTGGTCATTCCATTGTCTGTATTGCATCAATGAGACGATGGAGCAACGTTGACCCAAGACATATGTGCTTCAAAATAGCTGAGACTGCGCATTGCTGTCCCGAAGTCTAGAAACTATACATGCAAACCCAACTAAACGTTATTTCAATGAACGCGACATTCAGTTAGCGCTATTTGGAAAACAGTTACCATTTATTGTTTTACGCGTGTTATCCACTTACCGTGGTGTTCATTGTAATTATTCCCATTTAGTCTATCAAACGCTTAATGCAAATTCCCGACTATTTTATTTAATTCTTCTTGTTATTAAACAGGATAGATTAATGCCTTGTCGCCATAAGAGATCCATGTAAGACATCTGCGTATTCAGTCTCCAATAATCCTCCATTATCGTTGTGCCATTCACCGTAGTTTCATTATAACGCCATTGAGAAAGAAATATATAAACATACGATAAAATATAGTGACTTTCTGACTGGACATAACCTAGTTAAATGCTTACTCTACAATAAATTAAATAACTGTTTATATACGTGCGCATATCGTAAAATCAGTTACACTTAAAGTTGTTTCAGTTCAAGTTGTGGCTTTCAGGAACCTAACCACGACCTTAATGGGATAGTATGTATTATCATGTATTGTTATATGATACATTGAAAGCACGATTAAACAAGAGATATGCACACCTTAGATGCAGTGGTGCAGTGTGGTGGTAACGCGTGCGAACGGCATTCCCTACCTTTTAGGGGGGGTGAACCACGTTCCCTCACTATATATATATAAATATCTTACCAAAATCCTCTATTTTAACAAGTCACCGATAAGAAAAATTAGCCCGTATATATCCAAATACCATTCCATAACATAATCCCAACGATCTTCTGGGCGAGGGTGACATTCAACCCCCGTCAAGCGCAGACAGCACTGCGTTCCCTTTCTTCTTTCCTACGCCATATTATGGAACTGAATTATTCTGTAGCGCCGTGAAATAGGCGAAGCGGAAATATTCTTCTCGCTGTAACACAATTTTGACGCTGTGGGAGAGCCGATAATAACGGTATAATCTGGAGTTAAATATAACAGAACGTAATGGAAAACATCAAAGCCGAGACGGCAATTGATAGTATCAGCAACCATGACGACGATAATAATATTATCAGCGATGTAGGATTCATACCAACGGAGATTATTGGAAGAACGTTGCGGGAATAATTGTAATAGAGATAGAGATTGTCTTAACTGAGTTCGGTATTTCTGAGATGAGGTGTTAGTATTACTGATATTATTGATTGAACCCACAACCTACAGATGACTCAACAGTCAGACGCTTTTTAACCAACGCTTTAGCTATCTAGGCCACCGTCCTAGATAGCGTTGGTTAAAAAGCATCATCTGTAGGTTGTGGGTTCAATCCCAGGCAGGAGCACCACAACTGAAAAATTAACCACGAAATAATTTCTAGGACATGGATAGTGGAATGAGGACAGTATACCCCCGTGGATCAAATAAAGGGTTCAGTTCAATAGTTCCGGTAAGTTACCGACAAAACTTGACACCTGAAGAAGGCCGGAGAGTACATCGGCCGAAACGTTGTGGAAATGACAACCAAGATGAGGATCTCAGTCCGAACAATAATATCAGTAAGAGATTGTCTTGTCGCTTGCAACCTGACCAGTCAGAAGGTTCAGGGGAGGGTGAACCTTTTGCTTGTGTTATTGGGCGTAGCGTAGCGATCAATTGTGACGTTATGTTCAGTGCGACCTGTGAATTAGTTTTAATTAAAACCCGCATTAACGAACGTGGTAATTAAGTAAACATCTCACGGTCTGAAGAAACACATTATATTTTCTCCGAGGCTTTCTCGTGTCAAAAGTCATCGTCTGAGTTACCCCATGACACGCGCAAAATACATTTATGGTCATAAGTCATATTGGCGTCGTAGATGGCCGGCGGAGAATTTTATAGAATTTCCGCATACTGCGATTTCTCCCTGTCGGCTACGATTGATATACAGGAACGGAAATGGACGCGTTAAAAATGGCATGTGATTAGGAGCAGATGGTTTTGAATAGGCGGGCTACGAATCAGAAATGTTGATTATATATATAGTTATTAGCGATGTGGGGAGCCAGAAGGAGTTCAAAATGACCACGCAGGCTGAAATAGGAGAGAAGGGATTTGGCCGTAGCGGTCAGCCGCGCCGCGCACGCAATGTATACGCCTTTGTATTGTAATGTATACGCTATCGCCGGCCGGAATGTAAACAAGTTTGTATTTTGAAAACTGCTAGATGTCTCCATGTGTTCGTGTACGGAAAGGAACATCGATACGCTATACACGAGACTTTGTTCGTTTCATCCTTCCATTGCACGCTGCAACTCCTGCATCGGCTAATTGTATGTTTGTATGTTACACAATAATAACAACTGCTGTACAACACAGTCTCCTCCTTAGACGGATTAACGGGCTCGCCACGGGAATTTCTCTACATGATCTCAAGGTTGCACCTGGTATTCCCAGACTGTCACCTAACTTCGGTGATTGTACGAGAACCGCTGTGTCCAAATTGTCCATAACACCAGACGTAGTAAGAATGATAAACGTAGCAATTTAATCACACACAGACACACACACGCACATAAACACGAACGCACACAAAACATAAGGTCAGAAATAATCAACATGATCAGCTTATTGTGTGCCACTCTCTAGTATACCATGCTGGTATTATAATTCAAACCATTCTAGCTTCATTCTCAGATGGTCCATATACGATCAACATTTTTAAAATCTTTAAAAATATTTCGTTCTTCCAAGCCAATACACAGGTAATAAACAGTGACCAATAAAGACGGGCCTGTTTGTGTATAATCACCACCTTGGAACTCCAGTAGGTGCTACACATTAAGTTAAGTTACGAAAATATATATCTCCTCAAAGTCAGGAAACGGGTAATAAACAGTGACCAATAGAGAAGAATCCGTCGGTATGTAGTCACTACTTTTGAACCCCAGCTGGTGCCATACATTAAGTAAAGTTAAGGAAATATGTCATATGAGGAGCAAACACGGCTACAGTTATGACTGAGCTTAGATTGGGACAAAATAGAGCTGAAGCAAAAAGAAATTATCAATTTAGTGTTTGGAGAAGAGAGCCAACAATACACTTCAAAATGAACCTCGAAGAAAGACTCACGATCGTCACCAATGAAGACTAATTGGGAGGAAGTGTGTCAGATGACTTTTGAACAGAGATTCGAGCTACTTTAGAAGGTTTTGATATCTATTTTCATTTGATTGCGATATGACACGTAACATATTTGGTTACATAGATTCCACATGAATTGGCAGAAAATCAGAAACAGCGTCGTTTGAGGGTTGCTCATCACTGCTTACTTATCTTTTTTATGATGTATCATTACTTGTAATGAGAAATACATACTTTATGCTAATTTCCAAAGCATGTTTGATTAATATAATGGGATTTCTATTTAAAACATCGTTTTTCTCTTTTCTATGTCGACATTCTACATTTCATGGGGTAAA
>VCCN01007125.1:2039994-2051055 GCA_006491835.1 Architeuthis dux | reverse complement strand
TGCAACTACAAGATGCGATACACAGCACCGATCTATTCTATCGTGTTTAGACTTTTAAAAATAATGAGGATGATTAGGAGCGCAGCAGCAAGCCAACGAGAGGTGTCCTGGGCATGCTATCATTGCTATGTTATAATGACCCGGTGCTGTTTCGTTTGGAGCTACATTTTTGTTTTGTAACGTATCTAGAGCGTTAACCGCGGTATTACTGTACTACTTCGTTTTTCTTAAAATATTAAACTTGGCATGACCAATATTTCTGCAAATTAAGATAAATCAATCAATGGCGCATTTGGTTGGGATTAATCATCACAAGTTTATTAATAACATTATTTTTACGTCGAAATAACGATGGCTTTAAGACTGGGAACCGTTATCTCTGATTTGAAATAGATTATTCGTTCTAAAAGCAGCATTTAATTGTATTTCTTAGTTAGTCTCTCGTTAACTTCAACTTTCACGCGCGATAGGAACACCATTCCTGTAGGATTATTTTATCAAGATTTCCCATCTTGAGATGTCAGCCCAATGGCGGTTCTATACACATGCAGTTTTGCCTCGGAATGTGTGGGTATTTTTTCCTTTCTGGACGCTTGGCGTCTGAATTACATTTCAGATTGTAATTAATTAATTGCAGACTGCGTTTCAAGGTGATAACTTTATCTACTAATTAAATATTAATCATTCATTTGTCGGTTCATTTATTTTGCTTATTTTCCCAACGTCAAATGCTAGTCTCCATTTTTATTCTAAAATAATAATGACAACAATTAATAAGCAACCTCGAGTAATATGGATGATGATTTCAGTATACGGTAAGCGACATGCCGTTTAGCGCTGGTTTACTATAGGGCTATTTTCCAATATATTGTGTAATACATTTAAATATATTAATGTTTAATTTTCTAAATCAACAATGATAGAAGGCAGCAACATGGACAGTTTCCGAAATAACTGCATCCTGTACACTTTGTTTGATGAGCTATATGTATGAAAATAGAAACATACACATACGCAACCATTTATTATATAGTGATATACATCGACATCTAGTGATATTTCTGGTCTCCGTGTATGATCTAAGATATTATTAACATCAGCAATTAATGTGCAGCTTCATGCATATGAGTGTGGATGAATTCATCGCTAGGAGCAATATGGATGTCGATTCTATTATATTGAGGTGTCAGAGTCAGATTTTACAAGAATTCGAGTTGTCAATGATATTGTTTGTCCACTCCAGCATCCTTGATACCAGACTGGGGCCGGGTCATCCATTTTTCCAACAGGCGTCACGTAATAATAATTAAAAATACACCACTCACCAACTAAGTATGCACATATCTTTAAAGGGTTAGACATGTTATAAACTTAAATGAAAGAGAATGTTAGATATGATTAAATGCAATACATTATTATAAGAAACGCAGTTTATTAATATAAATAAAACAGATACAGGTATAGCAATTAAACATATACAGTACTGTACTTATGTGACAACCTTTTCTCCCTACTTCTACACAGCCTGCATCAATATGGACTTGAGTTTGCACTTTACATCACTGTGCTTGGAAGCTATTACTTAGGGTGACTGTAGGCAAACAAGAGTGGGGATTTTACAAAAACAGATGGAGCAGTAACAACCACTAACTATTGAAAGAAATAAGATATGTGTCCGCTAGTAAATCTTTACGGACTAAAATATGTCCCGGATTAACCATTTCCGGAAAATCGGTGGGTTACCGTAGTAGTTAGAATAACATACCTAACTGACATAAAACAAAGCTAAGAATGCTCTTGCAAGGAACAAAGTTTGACATGATTTGTGGCTGTGCTGAAATTGGTCACTTAACTTTGCAAAGAAATATACATTCCTTGGGTAATAACAATGTTCAAACTTAATATATTTAAAACGTGTAATAAAGCATCTGGGATAATGGTTCAATATCTTTAAAAACACAATGACTTTCAAATCCCGTATTTTCAACAATTAGAAAAATATTTCTCCTCGAAAAACAATAAATAATCATTTTCAAGGCATAATGTGCGACTATTTGAACTGAGTTATTTGACAGAAATAGGGAAAACGAAATTACATTTTTTTTTGTTTTTTTTTTAAATACGTTGCTCTTTCGATATTGTAAAACGTAGTATGCTTTTTAGATTTAAACATTGATAAATGTTTTGATTTACTGAGCTGAGATAATGGTGTGTATAATTGCTGGTCTGATGCCGTCTATATAAAGAAGGTTGCATCAAAAGTAGGAAACCCTATCATACTGAATAAAGAATAGACGTGTAAACCAATGTAGTTTTAGTGATACTACGAGTACTGAAACCAAGACAAACATGGCGCAGAGATAGTTTGAAGGTTGGATTCTTACTTCTACGACCCATCGACGCCACCATGGCTAGGTTGGGACATCAGCTGATGGTTAAAACAAGCTTCGATTTGGCAAGAGGTACGTGAGCACGAGTCTCAACGAGAGACTATTCTTTATTTCTGATCCGCACTGTTTATTTCTTGTCGTAGATTGACGGGCTGGGTTGAGTAGTGATAAAAAAACAGCTGAACATTTAAGATGAAATACTAGTACAACTAATAATAATGGTTTACAATACTTTCCTTGACACGTTTCCCGACCATTTTCTTCCACCTATTCTGGCACGCTACAATCACTCCATTCCTTAAACATATCTTTCCTTTTCTCCCCATAACAGAAAATATCAACTATAGACCTCAGTGAATGCAGGCTCAGTCAAGCAACACGTTTCGCTATAGACGAACACAGAAGTACATCGGATGCATATTGTTATGTTCTCTTCTAAACCTTTAAAAGGTTGTGCACAGTCCAAATATAATATGGATCATTTCACGATGTGTTGCGCTGTTGTTGACAAAGCAATAATTCAAATGCTTTGTGTTACGTTATGGGGTTTGATGATACCCCATATACGCAAACGACGTGTGTGTTGTTGACAATGTTGTTGATCTCTCCGGAACTGCGTTGTGTCTTCGGAATTGGTATGATGTGCTGAAAGAAATACTCGCTGACTCATCCAGAGAAGAAGAAACGAAGCCAGGTCTATCAAACATGCTGTCTCGTTTTTTTTATTTTCTGACTCATGCAGCACTGTCGGGTAATTTTGTATTCAAACCAAGAGAAAGGGTTGAGCAGCCTCTAAAACGTGATACCAATTATAATATGAGGCTAGTTACGGTGGGAATCTGCCTTTGCCTGTGTCCGGATCAGAACCTCGTCTCAAATCGAAGGTGTTCTGATATCGATACTAGAGTCCCGACTCATTTTATGATGAATATCTTTTTTTTGTTTCAAAATTCCTATCTACGTACATTATTCAATCATAACTTAATTCTTTGTTTTGTTTAACCTTTATTACGCACCGTGGAACGTTTGATTAATTTTACCAATTCTACATACCTTTTGAATATCTCTTTTCGTGTCCGGCAACCCTATTCGCAAATTAAAACAAAAGTTCCATTATGACGTCAAACATTTTATTAGCCTTTTTATAAAAGAATATGCGCACACCTATATTTTTTTAAAATATCGTTAACGTCATTTCTCTGTATATTTGACCTTTATCAAAATACCTTTTTGTTATGGTTAAGGCTGTCAACCAATTCACCACTTAATGTCAATCATTTTCGTATGTGGCCGAAAATATTGCAGTGCAAGGGAAACAATTGATGTACGCTTCCTCCGCCCGTCCCTTCCTAGATCCATTTTAGGGTCACGGAGAGCGCATCTAATCCTTATTACGTTATTTTAACTAAATTATATATCTATCGATCTTTCTATCTATCTATCCGTTTATCGGCCTGTCTATCTTATTGATATTTCCAACTATATATATATCCTTCTTTCCATATATCTATTTATTTATTTGTCTATCTATAAATTTATGTATTTATCTGTCAATTTACATATCTATCTATTCGTCTGCATCTTCCTAGGGCACATATTGGTACATTTACACTGTTAACTATAATAATATAAAAGTGTGCCCTTACGCTGGCTACGACAAGCCGTCCCTGTGCAGGATATTGTAATGATATGACACTGTATTTCCAAATACATTTGCTGAGCAAATGTTTGATTTAGGAAATTGAATCGCCCCTTTTTATTTCAGAGCAAAGTAACACAACAAATATGTACCAAACACCTTTCGCTATAGTTTGTACATGTAATCATTTCTATGCTTGAACGAAGCGGCATGAATGTTAACATCATATATTATTACAGTCTGTTGTTTTATTAATGTAAACTTCAAACAAACACAGAAACTTAATTGGTCAGAGACGGTTTAACAGTGAAACATGGGACTAGGTCATGAATTCAAATCACGGTAGGGGTACGGGGATATTATATATCTATCGGTTTACTCTCTTACTTTTGGTGAGGATTGATGTTGTTCTTATACATAATAGATGAAAGTAAAAAGGAAATACTGATTGCGTTTAGAACTCGACATTTAAAAATATGCCTTTGTTGTAGAATTGTGGATTGCCTGATTCATGTGATTTTTCTTATTTTCTTTCTTACTTACTTTATTTATTTAATCTGTATTTATTAATTATTTTGAGCGTGAGAGTTTGCATTACAGGAACGGAGGATAAGGATCTTCAAAAGCGAGCCATATTGCTCTAGCCATTAAAGCGATGATCAAACAACGTTAAAAGATAACGGGTGCTGTTGAATATTGGATTACCATGAAACAATTAAAGAATGTGTCAACTACATGATCGACAGCATATTCTCTTTTTATATACTAACATTTTTGCTCCAATTCAATGATGTTTATATTACTGGCTGAATATCCACCCGTAGGCCGGAGTTTTCAACAAGTTCCTGTGGATGGCTTAATGTATTGACCTGATAGAATCTAAGAAATTATTCTGTTTGTTTCTACCTGAGATAAATAAAAAAAATAATGGATTTGAATTGAATATATATTTATTGAAACACACCCTATTTTTTTAAAAGGTCATCATCATGAACTCTTGAATCACATTTAATTTAAGTATCTAGGAGGATGAATAATCAAAATATGGTTTTAAAAATCTAAACACCCATTACTTTAAGTAATTCCCCTAGGTCCATTGAGTATGCACGCTCAGTTTGGTGGAGCGAATCAGATTTTTATTATTACATAGAAATGAGTTAATTATTATCGCGGTTAGCGCAGTTAACGCGAATGCAGACCACACAAATGTGTTTCTCCAATGAATCCATAGGACCATCACGTTAAACCACCCCCTTAGGTCTACGTCATTTTAGTTAATTTCTCTAGCGTGACACAAACACTCGCTTACATTTATGGGTTATTGACAATATAATCGTGGTCTCATTCATCTGTATTCGTGACCTCTTCATATGAAATACATAATAGTTGTATTATTATGTTCTTGGTTGTATTCTAATTTATATTTGTTATATCTGCTATGTTCTAATGTTTTCTGGTATGCTATGAGATGTTTGTTAAACACTGCTTTATTGGATGAGTTGTTTCTTAGTACTTTATTAGAAACGCTATAGATAAACAGAAAATATATATATATACATAGAAATGGTATGGGTAAACTGGAATCGTATAGATAAACATAGGTTGTATAGATAAACAGAAATGGTATGTTTAACAGAAATGGTATAGATAAACACAAATGGAAATCCTGTTCACCTATACCATTTCTATTCATCGATACCGTTTATGTGTATTTAGCTATACCGTCTCTGCTTATCTAGACCACTTCTGCGTATATCCACCATTTATATGTATCTATACCATTTCGATTTATATATACTATGTATGTTTATCTATATGTTTTTCCTATACCATTTATATGTATCTATACCATTTTCGTTTATCTATTGCATTTCTATGTATATATATACCCTGTCTGTGTATCTATACCCTTTCCGTACATATATACATCATACTTTGTATTATCTATATATTTTCGGTTTAGCTATACTATTTCTATGTATCTATACCCTTTCTGTGTATCTATATCATTTATGTTCATCTATACCATTTCTATTTATATATATACCCTTCATGTGTATCTATACCATTTCTGTTATCTATACCATTTCATTGTATATATACCCTTTCTGTTTATCTATATCAGGTATGTGTATTTATACCATTTCTATGTCGCTATACCCTTTCTGTGTGTTATAGCATTTCAGTTTATCTATACCATTTCTGTTTATCTATACCACTGGTTGTCAGACCTTTTTGCCAGTGCCCCCCTTCTCGTCTTTGGACTAAACCTAGGCCCCATGCCTCTAATTCAGACATTCAATAATTCACATTCCAATTTTACATTTATTTTGATGAACTCAAATGTTACAAAACCTCTCGGAAAACAGCACACGAGGTAGTGTTAGCTGCTTGCTTGTTCGTAAGATTGTTTATTTTGTATGTGGCTTTTTATTCGTGGCGCAACCGACTATGCCAATGTCTGCATTAACTATATATTGCTGCTTAGTTGTTATTAGCGTTAAAGCTGAAAATGCAGCTTCGCACAGATATGTTGTCAGAAATGGAAGTAGAACCATTACCGCTTGCAACGCAAGGGCCTGAAACTTCCAATCGCTGACTATCTATAATGAAATGTCCAAATACTTTGAAGATTGAAATACTGGCTTAAAATTATAGTTATCCATACCATTTATATTCATCTACACCCTTTGTCCTTGTCGCTACCATCACTATTTACCTATACCATATATGTTTATCTATACGATTTGTATTTATCTATACCATGTTTATTTATCCATACCATTTCTATGTGTCTATATCATGTCTGCTTAGCTATACCATATACATGTACCTGTACCATTTCTATGTATCCACACGATGTATTCTTAATCTAAAACATTTATTGTTATCTATATCATTTATATACAAATGATGCATGAACAAGGTAACATGTAAAGAAAAGTCACATAAGTTTTTAGGTGTTTTAATAATATCCGATATTATATGGAATAAGATGTTAGGTTCGGGACTTCAATGGTTTCATCTCACGAAGGATGAGGTTCGTCACAATGCTTTATTCTAAATCCACCTCCGGTTAGGCGAAGCTCCGTTCTCCTTACAACATGTGGTAAGCTTCAATGGTCACTCACCAATAGATGACGGTGATCTTACGAGAACCAGTGTATCAATCCTTAGCCTCGGGGTTGGAACGGGTCCTCAATGCTAGTTTTTATGCTGAGTTCTTAGCAGAGAGGCATTTAGTACACTTTCTAATTATTTCGGTATGGCTATGCGGTGGCTTGAACCATGGCTTACCGAGCCGAAGGTGAATACTCAACCACTGGGCCACGTTGAACGGTATTGTTAAATATATGTGTATATAATCTGTAGGTATCGTTCTCCTCAAGTTGGATAAAAGAATGGTCCGTTTGTATTTGATTATTTAGTGACTACAATGGTATCATCACAAGGAAGATTCTTAAAAAGAGATTCTAACACAACGCTTTCATTGTGTGATAACTGCTGACTTCAAGTGTCCGGTACCGAGTCAGTCAGTCAGTCAGTCGTGAATCGGTCAATGATGGCAATATGTACTAGGGATGCTCGTGCATCTAAAGGATTTCTTCACAACGCTGTCCTTGTAAGATAACTGCTGACTTTATGCTGAATTTCAGAACCAGTTGGAATTGAAAGCCGTTAGAGTAAATGAGAAAAAGGTTGTTTGCGTGAGGAGAACGTCACCTGGTCATGACGAGTAATTCACCGCTAACGAATGGGTAGGGATTTATTCTGATCGGCTGGAAGCCAACTGGGGTGAACTACCTTAGACATGACGACTGAGAACGACAATACACTATCTTCCAGACCAGACAGCCAAAAAAGGAAATAATGGAAGTAGAATTGGCAATATGTGTGACTACAGGAGGACAGGAAAAGACGTATGGGATAAATAACAAAGGAGAGAATACAAGATATTTGTCTGACTAAAATATCATGAGGAGTAAAGAAAAGGCCGGGGAAGAAGGTTGTGAAGAAATTAAACGCTACCAAAGAAATAAGTGAGCAACATATTTCCTTCTGCACACACACAGACACACACACAGACACACATACACACACACTCGAGCGCGCGCACACATGTTTTCAACAATCGCACACAAGAAAATAATGTGTGCACAAAAGCTCAGCCACCTATATTGAGGCTTTGAAAACCAGTAGTAAATAGCCTTTTCTTTTTGCCGCTGATAACATTGTTAAAGACAAAAGTTATGAACACTAGTATATGACATTCTGTCTGTTTCCTTTGTCATGTCACAACGCAATCTCTTGCAAGTCTTCATGCCACAGAATAGGTGAATGGGCCTTGTCGTTTTAGCATGATTGTGGCACAAAAAGATAAAGAAAGAAACAGAAAGCTCAAATATTCTTCGTGTCACACTTTCCTCTTTCTAGTCTCTCGTATTCGATTATTTTATGTGAAAGCCTCTTCTACGCTCTCATTTCTTCTTCTCATTTTCTATATTATTAGAGTTATTTTATCTGTTCCCAAAACCTTCTTCCCCGTTATCTATATCTAATACTATTTACCTCTGAAAAGGAAGCTGTAAGAGGTATATCCATTCACTTGTGTTAGTCCACACAATATCTCCAACAGTTCTGAATGAATTTCAATCACATTTTGTGGAAGTGTGGGCCATGGGCTACGAAAGAAGGGGTTACATATGGGGCGGAATTGGGAATGAGTTGCTATTCTGTAGAAAATGAGGTTAAAACTGAATCATTAATACACAGATTTTATTTAAACTTTAAGGGAAGTAACTCAATATGTGTACAATTGAAGTTTCTTTATTCTTCGTGTTATCTCGCTTTTCATAAACATATCCTCCCTCCCTTTCTATACATAGATACGTCCTGTACATTTATCCACGCCAGTGTATACTGGTCTTTGCCTATCACTTTCCATGTTTTTCTATTGCATCGGTTTCTCATTATCCGTGTTAATTACTCTCCCTGCATTAAATGTCTCCCCAGACTATTCTCAAACCTCATCAGGCCTTCATTTCCTTTTTATTTTTATATTTCTTAATTTTTTTCAAATGTTTTTAAGACTCTAAACTTTGTTCATTCTGTTAGTCCTTCAATACGGATACCCCGAAAAAGGCATTTGTCGAGCAAAGACTAATTTAAAATTGATGAATAAAATACATTGATAAAGAAAAACACTTCCCCGTTGGCAGAGTTTCAATAGTGTAAACAATCAAATGACCTAAAGACTGTCCATTGCAGTCAGTAACGTCGAGAGAAGAATTAAAAAAAAAAAACGTAATTAAGATAGGTTGCCGTAAGAAACTTAGTGATGCTGAATAAAAAAGAAATAATGAGATAGGAAAGAATCAATTCTAATCGAACCAGCATTAAAAAGATAAAACAAAATGCACACACTAACACAATAGCGCACACACACTAACAGTAACACAGAAACATACGCACGCACACACATATATACACACTAACATACCAACACTTACTCTCTCCCCCACACACACATATACAAATAAACACATACACATACGGAGATAGATAGATAGATAGATAGATAGATAGATAGATAGATATACAGACATACAGACAGCCATACTGTAACATTCTGGAATAGATATGAACAGACCGGGATAGTGGCCTCATAATTGAAGTATAGCCAGTCTCGGGGGGTTCGGTTACCCCTGGACCACATTTCCCCAATCCACTAAAGGAGGGTTGTGGGTCATCCGGACGTCTCTCTGACTCCGTTCCTGGGGACAGGGCAATGTTTGTTTAACCCCGTAAAAGACGACCTGGTGTCACATGCCACACTCGGGGGAGGCGAATAAATATCGATATGTCTTTATTTATATATTTGTTTGTTGATTTTCTAATTATTACGTGGTTTCTAAAAACTTGTTTCTTTTCTTCCGTTTCTATATATTTAGTGTCCTCTCCTTTGTTTCGCAAACGCACCCGTGCAGTCGTCCTACGTCGGAGTTGTGATACAAAGCTAAACTATCAGATGAAGGTAAACAGTTATCAATATTAATACAGTATAACGTTAATTTATTTTATCGAATAAGAATACGTATTAAACAACCTTTCTTTGATATGTGAGACAAGGTTAAAACTGGAGTTTCTAGAGAATTCGATAAAGGATTTCAATGCTTTTAATGGAATAATCTTACATTCTTAGAACTTCATAAAATACAGTGTAATACTGTTTTGCTTTCTTTTATTCGTTCGTTCGTTTTAAATCAGTCGGGTTGCACCTGCTTTCATCTTTTATCATTCAATAGAATAACCTTCTTTAATACATCTAATTACCCCAGCGTCGTTTCTAGTTTTTCAATTACCATTGTTTAGTCCAAATAGACAATAAGTTTCATTGGATTTCTTCTCACTCAGGCACATGTACATAGACATGTCATAAGTAAATAGACATTACGGTTTTATTTACATTACTCAAATAGGGTTAATAATATATGAGTAATAACCCCACCACTGATGATGTACTCCTACCACTTTAGTAGCCACATATACTAAATTGCCTAATAAGTTACACCTAGTGGAGTATCGAGGAAGAGATAATACGGATTATAATATGGAATGTGATACGGTATCAAGTGTATCAACTGAGATAGTAAATCACCTATGAGTGCAATATTAGTCACATACATTTATTAGAACAACCAGTCAAAGAAGAAACATAAGTACAAATCAAGTACAACTGCAATTGACCACTAACAACGGTAAACTTGCGCTAAATCAGTAGTGGAAACGAGTGAAAAATTCAATAATACAATGCACCGACCTATAACAGCTCAGTGTACCACTAGAGATCGATATAGTCTGAAAGCATCTCCTACAACATGATCTGAACTGAAACAATCAAAGCGGTTTTCTATTCTTGTTGTTTCAGCCGACCAATTCTACTGCCTTCCACAGGTGTACTATCCGTATGTAAATAGGAGGTTCTGTTTTCGGTAGTATCTACTAACGGTAACACACATTTGTATTTATTAT
>VCCN01007125.1:1881625-1892196 GCA_006491835.1 Architeuthis dux | reverse complement strand
ATACTTATAAAGACATTGGCTGATGCCGGGCTGATATGCGTTCCCAATCTGATTTCGTAAATGGCTGATTCAGCTGGCAATGATTCGCGAAAGATTGCAATATTATTTTGAAACGGTTTTCTTTTCGAGGTTGAACATTCTTAGTATGTGGGGAATAAACGAGATGTCCACGCCCTGCATGTTCAATTATTTTTTTTTCAAATCGGACTTCCAAAATTATCTGATGTAAGTCTCCACATAAATTCAGATTGATATTTCCGAATCCAAAAGATCTGTACACAACCATTCGTTTTATGTCTAGATTTTATATTTCCAGGGACGTAATAACACCGTTAAACTATCTATCTGCAGTGAAGGTCATCTGATACCCGATTAGGCTTGACAGCTTTGAACATAATTTCTGAAAGTGTCGAACATATTTACAAATTGTTTCACGCAAAGTAATACAAAATTGGGCATCACCGAACATTCGTATCCTCAGAGAATATATCAGTTGTTATAAAGTTGATTTTAAAGTTTTAGGGTGGGGGTTCTATTTACAATGTAACACTAATGCTAAATTGGACACTGTTTTCCGCCATTTGTGCGGAAGAACGGCTTACATGAATGATTTCCCCCCGTTGGGAATTTATTTAATGAATTCTCTTAATTATTTGTATTTTTGTATCGTTTTAAAATAAAAAAGAAATGTGGCTTGATTTTCAAAACATCGTTATTTATTTAAAAAGATTTTAATCATGTTTTTCGAAAACGTTTTAAAACATTACAGCCACACACATACACACACACAATGGAACCCTGTTTTTTACACAAACCTTGGACTTTAATTTTCTAATAGCCTTTGTAACATGTTAAAAGATCTGATCAACTGTGTGACCTATACGAGGTGTATGACAACGGGCAACAACAATTGGCCTACAAGCTTTGGGACAACCTATTCGAATTATGCCCTGTCGAAGCTCAAAATATATTCCAATTCCAGGTCAAGCACAGCTACAAGAGTTCAAATGTGCATGAGAGACATTGACGTTTCTTTAGAAAACATTGCAACTGCACCATTTAGCCAGGATGCGGAACCAAAACAGACAAAGAGCTTGAAATTGAGCATCGCTTGAAATATTTCCCTTTGAAAGGCAAGCAACGATTCCCAAGGCTGCTTCAACAAACAATATTCAAATATACTGCGATATATGCGTAGTCAGTACAGAATAGCTGGACGCAATCCAATACATCATAACTGATTCGATGCAATATTGCGTAGCCTTCATCCAGTGGCTTTGTTTCTAGATAGTGATTCACGCCAGTGATCCATGTTAATTGTATGGCTCTGCAATAATCAGAAAATAGATCCCTATGATGAAATTAAAATAATCTGCCTGTCTAGATAGCAGTTATAAATGATATATAAAACAAATCAAAAATGCTTAAAGAAAACAGGGCCAGTAAGAAAAATGCGTACCTGCACAATGTGTTAATATAATTGTAAAAACTTTTAAAAAACACTGAACAAGAATATAATAACATAAACGGACACAGACTAATGCAGTGGCACATTTGAACAATCTTATTTTACAAAGTTTAGTTACCTGTGCGTGCCAAAATGAATACGCACATATTTTTAGCAATTTTTTAAAATTTAATAATTTACCGTTTGTTTACTCAATTCACTCTAAACCTTTCCAAGAAATGTATGTTATATGCCATAGATTCCCGTTATTACGACACCCTTGGGTGGACGCTATACAAAGTGTAGTATAATGCAAACACAAACAGTACAGACAAAAGTGACGTTTTGTTACCCTTTCACAGTCAAGGGCCGAATGTTACTTTAGGCGGCATTATTTTAAGGTTTTATTAATTTTAGTTTGTAAAAGAATACAATAAGATCTTCATGTGTCGTTACTGCAAACTAATATCCGTCAATAGTCTTGAGAGAATATAAAACCAAACGTTCCGTTAAAACGCGTGTGTCCTTATATAGTGCCGTTAGAACGAGTGATGTTACAACAAGAGTTCACCGTATTTTTCAAACCTGAACATGCGAAAAGGCTTATTCCGAATTATTCCTGCAAAGCAAACAAACATACCAAAATAAAATATCCATTTACTAAATCAATCAGAGTGTTCGTGTCTTTTAGGAACATCGAATTATTGCATTTTGTTGTTTTATTTCCAATAAAATTAATGAGAATAAAGTTCAATGAATGCATATTTGATTGTAAGATATTCGGAAAATAATTTATTTTTTATATTTTATTTTGAAACCTAAATAATATTTCTAGCTGTTCATTGTTGATGCGAAGATTTCAAAATGTGGAATTATTAATTAATTTCTAAAATCATTAACAAATATAACTTTTCATTTTCTTTTATTTACTGTATTTTTCTATGAATTCTTTTATTTCCAATCAATTTTATTTCCCTTTGTGATTTGATTCGCTGCGCTTCTTCATTCAGTTGCAAAAAGCATTGGCAATGTTCTTCTCATAAAAAGGTTGTTGAAAACGATACAAAACAGCAACTGGCTTGTCACTCAATCGAAACTGTAACGTGACCAGCATCACGTCGCAACATGCCCTGTTGGGGGCGATCAAGGAATAAGTGACTTCTCTCACTTTTTTTAATCTCTGAAAAGTCCGAAATGTAAACGAAAAAACAAGCGTGAACGTTACCGGACATAAACTAAGGGACCGATTTAGCATAAACTAACGTTGTAAATTGAATCCACTCTAAAAACATACATACGTTTTTTTCTAGACATAATAAGAAGCATATTGCTCCATTGTTGCGGCCTGTACGTCAGATACATCCATCCATACATAGATAGATAGTCAGCCAGCCATAATCACCTAAAAACTGAAAAAACCGTGACAGATTTTGCCGATGGTTTCTAATCATAACCAAAATAGTATTTTCTAATATCAGTTCACTAATTACCACTACCCACAACACTTCATGTGTTCTGACATTTATATATATCTATGTATCTATCTATGTGTCCGGACTTCGTCCAGCCCTGGCATTTTGCACCGTCCACTCAATGAGGGGGAACAAGTTAATTTTTTGTTTTTTGAAAAATCTCCACCTAAATAGGTTTTTAGAGCAGGGTTCAATAATACACTGTAAGCTTATGTTAAATTGGTCACTAGTTTCTGCCCGCTTGTTTTTTGAAAATGCAGACATTTTTAGTGATACAGCCCAACACAAGGCGATAGAAGTTGTTTATTCATCGATCACCCCCTTTTCCAGCTTTTTAATTGATCACCCCCAACACAGCATATATGGGTGGCGGCGATTCATAATTTCCATCGGAATGCTAGTATGTTTACATTTAATGCTAGGTTAATTAAAATACTGGTTTCCCGCGTTATCTGAAAGTAGACCGTTCATCTGAAAGATTTCGTAGGCCGAAATGACGTAAAGCGAAGAGGCAATTACCATTAATTTACATGGGAATAATCCATGAGCGTTCGCACACCTAAGTAATCGTGATGATGGTATGTTAGGGTTTGTCATTGGAGCTTGGACTGGTGTGAGTTACATGCAGCTGTGGTGTAGGCGTGAGAGCAAGAGGGTGTAACTTGCCTCTATAATGGCTCGCTTCGAAACAATCTGAACAAAGCAAAAAAGTGGCACAAAGCGAACTTTCGCAACGCAGGGACAACCTGTATTTGGATTCCATTAGATGATTTGTTTCAGAAAAGTCGTTTCAGTAGAAAAATCCATTGTTAAAATGGTGCGTAGGATATATTTTTATCAGTAAACGTTTCTCATCCAATTGGAAGAGTCCATGGTTACGGACAAAGAGCCAAGAAAATCAATCTGTTCATTATAAAAGTAGATCTGTTCCACTAGACAACCCTGTCCTCTGGTGTGTGTCCCTTTGAAAGAAAATGAATGCAATCAATCACAAGAATGAACCAGGATTGTTGACGAATTTGACACAATCTCTGCTTCTTGTATCCAGTTCATGAAGGTCTCTTGATTTAGTCCCATAAACTTTGCTCTGGGTGTAGCTACTCGACGAGGTCATGGACGCCGAGGACAAAACGCTGATACAAAGTTAGAAGTTATAAATGACATCTAAAAATACCCAGAAAAGCTTAAACTTTAAAAAAACACCGAACAGGAATATTTTAAGATAAACGGAAAGAAAATAATGCAGTGTCAAAATTGAACAATCTTATTTTAAAAAGGTTACTTAACCAGTGGGTACATGCCACTATAAATAGCTATTGTGTGCCAAATTGAATACGCAGATATTACTAGCAATATTTAAAAAAAATAATAAGTTACTTTACCGTTTGTTTATGCAATTCATTCTAAAAATGTCCAAGTAATGTATGTTATATGCCATGGATTCCCGTTCTTACGACCCACTCGAGTGGACCTTATACGAAGTGTAATATAATGGAAAAACAAAAACTGACTGTGTGTTACCATTTCACAATTAAGGGCCGCATGTTACTTTAGGCAGCATTATTTTAAGATTTTACTAATTTTAGTTTGTAAAATAATACAATAGAATCTTCATGTGTCGTTACTGCAAAGTAATATTCTACAATAGGTTTGAGAGAATATAAAACCAAACGTTTCGTTAAAACGCGTGTGTCATTATATAGTGCCGTTAGAACGAGTGATGTGACAACAAGAGTTTACTGTATCTTTCAAACAGGAATATACGAAAAGGTTTATTCAGAATTATTCCTGCAAAGCAAACAAACATACGAACACAATGATATAAAGACAAGCCAGAGATAAATCAACCTCAACACCCAAAATGAACCAAGAAAATGAATAGAGGACATCGTCGCTGATACCGACGGACTGCTTCAAGTACGAAAGAACTTAAGTGTCAACATATTTTTCACACATTGAGCTATCGACTGATATCATTTTCACTGAGATTGGACAAAAATCTGGAGAAAAAAAACTGAAAAAGAAACGCGTAGTCTCTTTTGAGACAACCTGTAGATCCAGGGATGATCAAAATAACCAGAGTCTGGTGGGATAGACAGATAAATAAACAACCAATACAAAACAGTTACCGTAAGAAAAGTTAATAGGGTGTTATTTTGAGCCGATTGATTTGTTTGGAGAGACTGGGACAATAAACAAGATCCTATTACATAAATAAATAAAAAACATGAATTATTTGAAAAGAAATGATTACTCAGCGTGATCATTTCAAAAATAGGTTTATTAATAAAGCACTCCAAAGAAATTCAGATGTGTGTGTGTGTGTGTGTGTGTGTGTGTGTTTGTGCGTGTGTGTGTGCTGGCAAAAAGTAGATACAGATATCTGAAAAAAACATTTGACAAACATGGGATGAATTGCGTGTTTGCTAATGTCAGATAGATTGAAACATATGTTCGGAGCATGAATTATCAATAGAGGTCTTAGATATGAAGTGGAAATGGATGTTTCTAAAAGAAGAGATGTATAAAGTTGTTTTTCAATCATTCAAACACAAAACAGATGCAGAGAGGAAAGAAGCAAATACAAGATCAATGACGATATCTACATTGTTTAATCAACACACGTAAGATACATTGACATTCTGATGGTACCGATATAATGTAAGTATTGAAGATCTTACACGTTTACTAAAATATATATTAGTCTGTCACAAGGACATTATAGTGGAGCAACATGATCGATTCGAAACACAATACGCGATGATATATGAAGATTAACTTGCTAACAACCGCCCTACAGCCTGCATTGCTTGTGGATTTTATTACTGTACAAACGTACTGAATGCAATAGAGCTGAGACTGTTTTTAAAGTAGCGACGACTTGCCAACAATGACAATCATGGCTTTTACCAGGGCAGACCATACCTACTCAATACTGGATTCATGCAAGACACAACTAAGCAAAAGTGCAAAAAGTATCCGATAGATTTCAAAAAGTTCAATTTAACATTCGTATACAGCTTCAGATTTGACAGAATCTCGGCTAAAGTTAAAAGATTTTTAAAATAATGAAACCAGACTTAACTTTGAAAAGTTATTCATAAACACCAGGAATCGTTTGTCAATTGTGGAGATCTCCACTGATGTTAAAATTACATTTTTGAAATATACAATATACATTTTTGCACTCACTGTATCTATATGACAGAACCGATGATGAAGAAAGCATAGAAATAATCAACTTTGGACTGATTTAACATGATGTAGTTTATACATCATATAATTCAATATAAATAAAAGGTAAAGTGTTCTATGTCCATAATGCTGAAAGCATATCCGGTGTCAAACTCAAGAACTATAAGTGAATTCATTTTGAACAGATGAACACTCTGGAAAAATGATAAGAAAATATAGGATATCATGATGGAAATTGCAATGTTAAAATAGATAGGTCTGGTTAGTCATTCAATAGAAACCGTCATGTGACCAACGTCGCTGGTGCGACCTGTACGCGTGATACATACATGCATACACACATAGCCAACCAACGAGAGCAACTAAGAAACTGAAGAAACCTATATTGACAGCTTTGGTGACAGTTCTGGTTGACGGTTTCTAAAATAATTAGCAAGTGATATGTATGTGTTTATTGATCGTATACAAGTTTTCTTAGCGGCTTCCGTGACTTCAATTGTAATGCCGTATAAAATGAATTTTTTAAACACCCACAGATACAAACATGCACATTTGTTTAAACACTTACTCATATTCAATTACACACACACATGCACGCACACCCACGCTACGTACACACACGACTATACATTAACATACACGCATACACGTACATGCACACACACATGCACACGCACACACGTTCGCACAATACACATCACATCCACGTCCGCATGCAAACATTTTCACACACACGCACACGAACTCAAACACACACACACTGACACATCTATACAAGCAGACAGACGCCGACACCCCTACACACACTCAAACACTCACACAACGCACATTTCCAAACAAGCACGTACGTACGTAAACAAACGCAATCAAACTCACACACAAACCCTCACGCATATACACATAACAGAAACAAGAAACAAACATACAGATAAAGTAAGGAAGTTTGATCGATCAACTCATACGAGTCAAAAAGGAAACAAAAGAAATGTTTTACGTTGTTTTTTTAAGTAAAATATCGTAACATATTTTTTAGACAAGGAAATGATGTTTAATAGAACATAAAGGATGCAGAGGAAAGTGGGACATACAAAAATGAATGTTGAAGATTAATCTTCAGAAAAATGTAGGACACAATTTTTATAGTCTATATATACACGGGCAAATGGTTTTCTTTGACTAAAACCTTAAGAAAAAATAGAACTGAGCTGAGAATCTAAAAACGCTCAACATGAAAAACTGCATTGAATCTTGAAAAAAGAAATTGAAATAATAAGATCCATTTATGCAATTATTAATGGTCGATTGAATGCTTTCTTTCTCTTAACTGTCAGTACAAAGAGATGGAATGTATAATAAAATCATAATAGAATTACATGGATCAAGCTGAAATGTAGGATTTTCTTGAAGCTTTGAAGGCGTATTTACCAATTAAGTGTAATAGTTATCCGTTGCAAGATAAAATCCCTTATCCACTGTGAAAGATAATCCATTGCAAGATAAAGGTCCTGATTCACATAGAGAATATAATTGCCATCAATCACAATAAAACGGACATTTTATTGAGTGAGCCATAGAACTTCAATGACGGGAATTTCCGTCATCCGCATTTAATGGGTTAACAATGTTTAATCAATTAGTTTGAAAGATTTTTCGGGATAAAACTTATATATGTTTTTCTAACCTACGTACACTATCTCGAAATTAAAAGAAAGATGATTTCGGGCAGCCGATAATTTGCCAGAAACCATTTTGGCTAAACAGCTAAATCAGCGTCGAATAATTATCTTAGTTCTAATGAAGCTGGAGCTATTCTCTCTATTGAGCATCGTTACAAATAATGTAAAAGCAACATTTCACAAGAAAAATGAAATGTTCGGGCAATCGAATCGCTTTTTCTCATCTGTGATGTTGTCATAACAACTTTCAGCCGATGTATTCTACGGACTTTTTTTAGGGGTACTATGTTATATCCGTAAGGAAATGGAGCCTCCTTTTCATACCGGAGAAAGAGATCGGAAACAAAACTCTCTTTCCTTATGGATATTACATATCACATCTATAGAAGGCCCTAGAATGGATGAGCCGAAACGTGTTAACGACACCAGAGATGAGAAGAAGAGATTCGACTGTCCGAACACAACTTGGATTGTTAATGTCTCTTCTCAAAGTTATAGACAATACAAGGACAAGTTTTTGAAGTTCTCTTGAAATATTTCAGCGATCTGTTTGAATTTTCGAAACAAAGTAAGTAAAAAAGGTAATGCTCTTACCTAGCTACGGCATGAAGCGTCCCTTCAGAGGCCTCACATATCACAAGTTGTTGTCTCAAGTAGACTTCAAAGTTCTTCGAGGTTTGTGACATGTGAAATAAAGTTCAAGGCGACAAGGCGAGGTGGCGTCACTTACCGATTCCATTTTCCGTGCTGTTAACCGCTTGGTTAGTGGCACTTTCTTTCGAAACGAAATACTGTTATTATTACAAGGCGGATCTTGTCATGCAATCTGTAACATACGTCTTGAAGCAAGCTGGCCTCCAAAAGGCCCGCATTCTCTTGTCATGATCTGGCCATGTGATGCATCTGACCGATAATCGCCTACCTCAGCAACTGCTTTACGGAGAACACTACTTTAACAAAGATACAGTCGTTGAGCAAACAGCTTCTAGAATGCCCGATAACCTTCCCCAGAGTCTTTGACATTGACGTCAACTCTTGGGGCAGCATGGACAGAACTGCCCGGTGAGGAAGAGTAAGATCACAAAAGGCACCAATGCAGCAGAAACCAGGAGGGTTGCCAAAGCCGAGAGGACACATTCAGCACGCAAAGCCCAATATGTCATTACTCCATCGACAGCGTCTGCAATCGTGTATCGCATATGTGGGAGAGACTTCAAAATCCGGATTGGCCTCATCAGCCACCTCCGAACTAATCACAGCTGCTGCACCACTCAGAATACAAGCCATTGTCATTTTCGACTACTATTATTACAGGACACGAGAGAACTGTGTCTGAAACATTAGGATAAAAACAACCTAGATGGATATGCAAGCCCTGTTCTGTCATTGTTTGACAATATTCTGTCATCAAGCTCGCATTATTAACTGACAGGTTTTCCTGATTTTAAATGCCCAATATACAGGCGGCGGGCCAAAACCTTTAGATAAGAATTGCAGAATTCGGTCTTTAATTATCTTTATTACAGTCCAGGTCATACTTTCTGTTTTCTTATTTGACATTACTGCATGTAATTTGAACAATATTATTTTTTGTTAAAATGCTTTGGACACCGTATTAAAGTATTCTGATGATATACATCTGATACATTCCATTTATTTCTGAAGATATTATACAGGTTATACAACACATTCAAGATTGCAATAACCGTGACCAACACTGTAAACTATCGTCGTAATCGGCTGAAAAACGGTCATTGAAGAAAATAATCTCATTCATCACTGTCTTACGAGTTATCGAATGAATAGCAAACGGAAATTTGATACTACAAATAGATAAACAAAACGTAAAAACCGTTTATTTAAGTTTTTCTGAAAATTGATCGAAAACTAAAATAATACGTCTCTCCTCTACAACATTTTTTCCACCATACTTCATAATATTGTAATCTCCAATCTTATCTGTGCCACTTATTTAACTCTGCCAACGAAGATGGTTGATGTATATGTATTCACTTGTGTTTGTCCGTCTGTATGTCTGTTCGTCTGCCACTCTGTATGTTTGTCCACACAATATCACCAACCAATCTCATTGGGGTGAGGAAGATTCGGCTAAACTTTGCGCTGGATCCAGGACTTGTTTTCGATTGACATATATTGTGTTCATCTCTTTCTGTTGTCTGACATTACAATATCTCGAAAGGCTCTCAAGAATTGCAAATGATATGTTGTCAAGCAGCAGGCCGTGGGCTAAGGGATGTGGGTGCGAATCCAATATTTGTCTACACATATTTTGCATCGTAGCTAAAAATGGACTGATTTTCATTCAGTCTTATGGGTAAAAGGCGTTGTCTAAGCTGCGCGCACTCTGAGTGTTTTCTACTTTCTCTGTTGAAATAAGAATGATTTTGACAAGGCCTAAATAGTTTATCTTTATTCAAACTTAACCAACAATTCTGACTGCGTTCTAATACATAATCATACCGTAATCTTCCATCTTATTCATGGTCCTTTATTATTCTGCGCTGAAGTAAGAATGATTTTGACAAGGGCCAACTAGTTTCTCTTTATCCAAACAAAACCAACATTTCTGAAACGACACGAATGGGGATGAGCTGGCCACGTGGCAATAATAAAATACAACAGACGGATCAAAAGGCTAACCGATTGGTGCCCATAGGACAGTATACGCAGCAGGAAAAGACCAGATACAAGTCGGAGGGTTGATATTGAAAGGTTTGCCCATAAGATATGGCAGATGTTAGCGCAATCACTGTCACCATG
>VCCN01007125.1:1776081-1789603 GCA_006491835.1 Architeuthis dux | reverse complement strand
AAATTGACTCGGACAATCCAATCATGAACCTTTCTCATCTTCATTTCGTCCTGTTCATTTCGTACATCTTTTTTGTCTCATTCCATTGCAATTGTCTTCTTTTAACAATGCAGTTGTTTCAACGCTTTCATGATAAATCATTGTCTGTTGTAGATTAACAC
Source organism: Architeuthis dux (assembly GCA_006491835.1). Taxonomy (NCBI): domain Eukaryota; kingdom Metazoa; phylum Mollusca; class Cephalopoda; order Oegopsida; family Architeuthidae; genus Architeuthis; species Architeuthis dux. The sequence goes on along the minus strand of VCCN01007125.1, from coordinate 1,789,442 downwards.
ATATTTCTTTAAAACCTGAATATCTTTAATATTGTTATATAATGAACGAATTCAATCGAACATGTCAAAAGAAGGAACAGTAAATAATCCTTCAGATGTTTAAATATTGAATCAGCTTCTCTAATTACACATCTGCATTGCGTATATGTCCACTTTAATATCTTGTCATGGATTTAGATTTCTGAAAATCGTTAAGCCAAACATATGAACAACCTCACATGAACTTTACTTCTACATGGTGAAGCACGCTACGCTGAACCAGCTGTTCAGTGTTTTCGAACAATATCTGCTTATTCTTGTTTAACTGGTCAATATTACTGTATCACTCCCAATTAAAACAATTGGAAGTAGCAATGGACAAAAAGCATCCACAATTATTCAAGCGAAATGGCGTAAAATCCCACCAGGATAATGCTAGATCACATGTTTATTTGCTGACCAGACACAAATGGTTACAACTTGGTTGGCAAGTTCTTACTCATCCACCGTATTCACCATATATTGCACCTTCGGATTTAAAAAAAAGCTGAACACACACACAGTTCAGTTTATTTTCTGCCGCCCTGTAGTTACCAGTTCTGTTGATCATTTTTTACAAGATTAGGTGTGGAGTAAATCAGAGAAAATCATCTAGGGTTAAAATTGTTATGGCATGAATATTGTCTGAATGCATCTCTCTTTTTAAAATAGGTGTTAGTGTAATGACAGGCACTCTGGTTCGTGTGTTCGTGTGTTCGTGCGTGTACGTGGCCAAAGTGCCATATCGTGTGACGGGGCTGGAAAGTGTGTCAAGCGGCCGACTGGATCGGAACAAAAGAACATGCTTTCAACCAACCTGGGTGGTTGTAAGGGTTGCCGTGATTTTCAAATCGCTGTCAGTTCAGAATCAGTTAGATCCGAATCCCAGGAGCCACGGGTCGGACCAGAGAGGGCATGGCTCCCCTGCCCGTTAGGTGTGAGGGAGGAGAGAGGGGGAAGAAGCCTTGACTTTTGAATTACTACCATCATTGTTAGTGATTTAGCAAAGTGTCCACTCGTTTAGAATTTTAACTGCAGCTGAATTCGATGCCTCAACGTGATCCGCGAACCGGTCGGAATTGAAGCTATCAACGGGAATAAAGCGAACCGCAGATTTTCAATTGAAAATACTGAATTTTGTCGTCTTTCTCTCCAACCTTTTCTCCGAGTTTATATCCCTCCGCAGAATGTTCGCTCCCGTAAAGTTACAACCCAACGACGAGACGCCTCTCCCTCACATCGGCGAGAAGAAATACTACCGGCATTATGCTAGATTAGTTGCTAGTTACTTACATATATTTGATTAAATTAGAATGTGCTCGGTTATTCAAACCTTAACTAGAGCTAAGGCAACATAGTAATTGTTTTAGCACCAGGCCTGCTATATTTTTTTTTCCGAATGAAGCTGTCCTTTCAAATGCTGAATACCTGCAAGCCACACGTATCCTTGATTAAATTAGAACTTCTTAATTTCTTTTTAGCCTTGATATTAACTAGGCGTAGGACAACCGAGTAAAAACTTTAGGATAGAAGATTTTGTAATTGAATATTTTTCGGAATGAACCTTTCCTTTCAAAGGCGGAGTTAGCTGCCAGCCACGCATATTAGTTATTAAATTACAACATCTTTCTCTTTTTTAAAAACCTTACGTGTGTTAGTACCAGCATTTTTATGTTTAAATTTGTTACTTTTTTAAATGGGTATCTCCTTTCAAAGAGAGAGTTATCTATTAGCAACAAATATTTGTTATTAAATTATAACAAGCCCTTTTTTAACCTGTGGGATACATATGCAGTAGCGTAGCTAATGGGAGGTGGTTGGTGCGGTCCGGTGGCACTTTTTAAGCGGCGGCATTTTTGTTCTACTGCATTGAAAACAAAGTTGTTTTCTGTCTGGACAGGCAGGTTGCCAGATTGAAATTTCAATTCAAAACCAAACAGTAATAGAAAAAATCCAAACAAATATTAAGACCACTTCTAACATTACGTGCAGTTGTTACCAACCGGGGGGGGGGACCATGTCAGTACACAAAGTATTCCTCGGAGTCCGTGGAAAACACTCGTAAACTTATATAAAAAAAGATAAGTTTATCGTGGAAATCGTTGTGCCACTAATAAGGTTCAGCACAAACTTAATGGTCTGGACCCGGTGATTTCCGATTTAGTAGGTTAGTGTTGAAATCTATTCGTTATTAAAACCTAATTGCCTTGATTTTAATTTAATAGTTCAGGTTCTTGTTCTTTTATTTACATATATGTAAATACACAGGCGTACGATCCAGGGTTGATCAGTGGGGACGCTGCCAAATTCGGGCAAACCAGTGGGAAAAATACGGGCAATTGCTATTCTGCTGAAAGAGCTTTAATGTGCATGTTGTGTGATTTGCACTGTGTATCGCCGATTGATAACACTTTTTGTTGGAAATTAATAATTGTGTGTTTAATGTGTATATAATTGTGGGCAAACCAAGCCCTCTGACCCCCTTAACCAAAGAATATAATTAAATTAAACATGTTTGCCTTTTCTGTTAATATTTCTGGGAAGATTGATGGAAGACTACCTTTAAAATAAGATCATGTTCCCCTTCGTTACAGTGTATTTTGTATGGTTCTTTTTCTTAAATAAAAACGTTTTCATTCATTATTTCTCTATTCATTTCTTCTTTTAAATCTACCGTTTGGTGTACTTGGTGTCGTAGGGAATTGAGACGTCGGTAATATGATTTGGCCTCCTTTTCCCAAGTAAGGAGACAAGGGATATCAATGAACCTGTAATTTTCGTGCAGAAAATGTTAACATGTAAAAATCCAGGAAAAAGACAAAAAGCCAAATGGATTTTCTGACGCCAACCAAATCTTGGGTTTGGCGTTAAAAAGCCAACCTGGCAACCCCGGGGTCAGTAGAAGGATACAAGACGCATGACGCAATTCTATTTTTCCAGTCATTGACGGTCTGCCTCTGCGGGGGACGAACGAAAAGATGAATACGTTATCAGAAGAATGCATTCTTGTTCAAGATACAATGAAATAAATGAATAGACACATTTATATAACATATATAATGTATTCAAGAACAATAACAATGCACGATTGAAGGATTACATAATGAATGGGAACATGTTTAGTTTGACTGGAACGAAGGAGGCAAGTTGAATGGAACAAATGATTCAATAATAAGTTGTTGTAAATGTGTGTATATGCAAGCTTTTGCATAGTTGTGTGAGTGTATGCATGTGTGTGTCAAATAAGGGACGTATGTGCTTGCCGTGGTGAGTGTTAGATTTGCCTTGCGCGCAGATGAAGGTGCATGCATTGTGAGCGTGTGTGAGACGGGCCAGTAGAGAGGTCGCGATTGACGAAATGTGTCTGTCGTCTGATATATATATATATATATAAGACAGGTTACCAGAGTAAGTGTGAATTAGATGCATTTTCATTGGTCGAAAATCCAAAATAATTGTTGAGCAATCATCTGTTCGTTTTAACTTTGCGCCTTTTCAAACTGGTGAGATCTTTGGATGGAAACACGTGGAGCCTATGTTTGTGATGCTGTTGGAGAGTAACTGTTTGGGGGTTAAGGACAAGTGGAAGAACGGTGGAGTAACGACACTATCATTAGATTAGCTAAACAGACTTTGGCTTTACAGGGTCACCGAGAAGGAATTAATTATGAGAGTAATGAGACTGACGTTGAACCTGAAGCAACAGGGACATAGAGGAAATATTTTGGAGTTAGTTCATGTGTTGGCGAAATATGATCTAGTGCTACGTGAACATCTAAGAATCAAGCTTTGAAAATCTGCCGCCTGCTATTCAGAACTAGTTTATAGATGTATTGGGAGAAAGCGTAAGAAGCAACGCCACCGAACGAGTAAAACAAGCCAAGTCCATGATATTCGACAGCACTCCTGACAGTTCTTATTAGGATCGGACGAACCAAGTTTTACGCTACATTATGATCGATGTAAATAAAGTGAAGGTTGTTGAATCATTTGCTGATTTCATTGGAACAAAGGGTAAAAAGGCCGAGAATATTTCAACTAAGATCTTTGGAAAATTAGAAAATGACGAAAATGATGTTCAAAGTTCTAGAGGACAAACATAGAATAATACTGCTGTGATGACTGGTCACCATACAGGTGTTCAGAAACGTATCAAGAAGATTAATCGAAAAGCAGAATGTGTCGCTTGTACACATCACATGGGTGTACATGCAACTTCTGTTGCTGTGAATTCTGTTACCTTTTTGGAAACTGTGGAGCGTTTGTGCACGTTTTTTTTTCTTCATCAACCCATCGTTGGGATGTTTTCACTGGTCAAAGTGTCAAGCGAGCAATAGGAACACGTTGGTGTGCAGGTGAAGATGCTATAACTGTTGTAAAAAGAACATTTATCAACAAGCTTAAGTGCTTTAGAACAGTTAGCTGGTGAGGAAGGAAACACAGCTACCAGGTTAGATGCTGGCGTGATACTTGGTGCGTAGCAATCGTTTTCCTTTGTGTGTTTTCTTGGACTCTGGGGATCCGTCCTTCTGGGAAGGTAACGACACACAGTCTTACTTCCAAACCGAAAGATTGTACATGCAATAATATGGTATAAAACTAGTTGAAAACAGGGACGAGCTAGTGAATAATGCAGTTACCTGTGCCAATGTAATTTGTGATGATCTGTGGAACGAATGTTTGGTAAATGATCACTAGATGCTGAATTGCCATACGAAACTGAGTGATCCAAGAAATAACTTTGAGATTTCAACATCGTCATGAAATTGCTGAGGGATATGCTATGAATCTGTTGGATGATACATATGAGTGTCAACTTGATCAGGATCACGATGACATTTATAAGGAAGAGTTCCTCGTTGAGAGAAAACAGGACTTCAGCGTTGTATTGCTGTTGCTGCTACGCATAACAAAACAGGGACGTGGAAGGTAGGTCCCCTTGCACTTTTGTAGTTTATTCAAAGGTATAGTATTGGGAATTCGGTTCCAAATATTGTAATACTGCTGCGGGTTTCTCTCAGAATTGCTAAAACTAAAACTGCTAAACTAAAACTGATAACGAATTAACTAAGATTTACTGTGAGTACATTGCGATTGAGAAATATTGCCATAATGTCTATGAAACAACAACTCACCGACGAAATAGATTCGACCCTGTCATCGAAGATATTTCTAACAGTTAAACAACCTTGTAGAGTTGTGTAGTTAATCCTTTCACTTCGGAAGTAAACGTGGTGTCCTACTGTGTTCACAGGTTTTTACTTTATATGTCGTTTAGCACAATCACTAGCCAAGCCAATGCTCATATGCCCCATAAATTAACACTACTATCAAAGGACCTGGAATAATGGAAGCAAATAACTATGAAAGAGAGAAATGGTATATGACTGCTGCAGTGCTTGCTAGGTTTTAAAGAAGCCTGTTTCCTTATGTGTGTATTTGGATTAATCCAATACGAGGCCGAGAAAATAATATACTTTCACGAGCCCGATATCTTTACCATTTAGCTTTGTTTGCAAGTGAACACTGATGTTCTCTATGGCTATTCTTGGCTTCAGACATTTTAGTCAACCCTAGAAAACAACCCAGGAGACATCGGATACGAAGGGGAAAAACACTTTTATATCATCTAAATAAAGATCGAACGCGTGTCAAACAATATCTTGAAAAACTAGGGGGGCGCTGACAGCGATTTTTATTTTAGTAACAACGTTTCTTCCATCTAGTTTCCAAAGTCTATCTTCTCCTTGCCACCTCGCTCTCTCCCCACATTCGTACTCTCCCCACATTGGCCCTATCCCCACCTTGGTTTCCACTCCACATTGGTCCTCTCCCCACCTTAGTCCACTCTCCACTTTGGTCCTTGTCAATTCATTCTCCGTGAAGACTGACTCGTTCTATGCTTCATTAATCCTCTTTAATGGCCAAGACCATTGAAATAAAAAGAGGCCGCTGTGTCGACCATCAAAAAATAGCGTAACGACTCAGACGGTCACATACTGCAAGAGTTTTTAATGTAATCTCTATCTTTTTTTTGTCATTTAAGACCGCCATAAATCATAAATAAATGCCTAGACCTAGAAGACAACCGTCGGTTTATAGGGTTTTCTTGTCTGGTACATATTAGATTTTCCGTTTACCCGTCCCGTCAGTCCAGTACCATCGGAACATCCCAATCACTGATTTTACATCAGTTCAGCCGAGGAAGATAAAGAAAACAGGAATAGTGTAATAGCAATGTCTGGGGAATCAGACGGTGTGTTTAACCTATGGAAAGGGGCAAGTATAACAGTTATACATTGCAATATAAAAACCCTTGCCAATTGCAAGACAAGCCATTGCAAGCAATCCATTGTAAGGTAAAATCCCTGACTCACAGATAGAACTGAGTTGCCACGAATTGCAATAAACACAATTTTTGAGCACAGTAGAAACATTTCATAGAACCTGATAAATTGATGCATGAAACATACTATCTCATATTTATTTTTCTCTTTATCGTATTTAAATCGAAATCTGTTCACCGATTATTGAACAAGAAAAGTTTACTTTCCCGGAGTCGATGTATCCAAATAGAAACTGGCAGTTAAACGTGCCAGAAAATACTTGGTTTTAAAGATCGGATTCACTTTATGTTTTTCTTCCTTTTGTTTAACGAGATGTTTTATCCCTGAGATCTCTTCCGCCCTCGGATTCCATAAATGCAGCACCGACAGATCGAATACGTGTAAGCGTCTCCCGCCTGGACGAAGCCGTTTGACATGGCCGATTTCCTTCGCTCTACCGACTTTACCAGGAGTTGGGGCAACCAAGAAGAAGACAATAAAATAGGACGGTAATATTTATTCCTTTCCTGTACTTTCACTTTCGTTTTCCTTGAAACTTGTACTATACAGAAGTGTGAAACAGAGTGAGATTTGTCGAGTATTCCACCCTCTTTTCAAGCTTAAGAATTGATTTCCTACATTTCAATTATAACCGTTTGTCTAGTTTGTTTTTTAATCTGCTGTTTACAGTTCGTTGGTCGACATAGGCCTTCCATTTTAGTTCATGGCGAGTTAACAGGAGGTGAAATGGATGCATGCCTTTCACAAGGGCTTTAGTGCTAAGTGGATGCAAGCTGTCTTAGCTGGAGTTTGAACTCGGCTCGTCGATCCCATTCTTCGTGCCTTTACCCGCTCGGCCACTCGCACCTAGTGTCTAGGTATCCGACTGAAATTTGAAGAGAGAGTGACATCGGCAGCAGAGTGCTATAGGCATCTAAAAGTGACAACATGTACTATGTTAGAAATAATAAATAAAAACATAATGTCGATGATGATTCCGACAAAGTGTATAATTAAACTATGGAGAGAATATGGAAACACTCTTCGCCCAATAAAACAGACTAGGTATTTGGCCTTACCCTGACATGCTGACGTGTGGGTATGGATTCATGTATTTCCAAAGGATGCATTAGTGCGAACTGAACAGCTACTCTCCCAAAGTGTTTCATTCAATTGTGGAGAGAATGGGATAATCATTATGCCCGTTCTTCACAATGTTCAATGTTGGCAGAAATCGCCTTTTTAATGGAGAGAATAATTTAACCCTTTGCCATTCTTTGCTATTTACTGCTAACCCAATTTGAAATCATAAAACACAATTGTGTCTCGGTGACGGGTGGGGGAATGAACTAATTGCCTAAAATTGACCCTTTCGAATAATTGTCTGAAATTGATCCTGTGAAGAGAGATGACGAAAAGAAAAACTATTCACTGATTTCTTTAAACAAAAGACTGTAATCATTTTTTGTGAATGGAAATTGATTACAATTCTCACCGCCTACTTTTACGAATTATATAATGAATAATGATTATAATAATTACACCGTATGGACAGCCTTTTGCCCCAAATGGTTAAACGTTCAATTTGCAAAGGTTCAATGGGAGACAAAATGCATATAATTTACTGTTAGAGATAACTTTCAGCTGGTGATATTTTTCAGCTCAAATCGCCACAAATGAGATTTCAATCAATCATGTTGTAAATGAAAGTAATGTTTACCTCATCAATCTGCTGTCAGAATAAATATTTCTCAAACACACACAAGTTGATACATACATATGAACACACACGTCGCGGTTCGGACAGGCCTGTGTAGAGCTGGTGATAGGCCAAGGCCAGATGGAAAATGTAGGCCCCATTTCGAACTGTTTATTAAGTATTTTATAATCAGTGCTAAATACATGTGATTTATGTATGGGTAGATATACATTTACATGGAATGTAAATGACGTGCTAACAAAAAAGAAAAGATTAATAGAACTAGAAAGTATGTAATAAGAAGCAGTAAACACACTAGTACTTACCGTCTCCAGGGAGAATAGGCACTTCAATTTCGTAGGTCTATGCCAACAGGTACACCGGACCCCGCTCTGTTCTGACCTTAACCCAGAAGTAATGTTACGCTTCAAGTTTTAAAAAGAATGCATTTTATTTAATTGGGAAATCAAGCAAGAGTTAATATTTTATGGGTCTGTATAATTAAAGGATGAAATAATATTTAATTTACTCACGGAATTCTTCAAATTGATTCTCAATATGAACACGCATTTTTGTTGCCGATTTCCAATGATGAACCAATACTTTTTAAATAGAGATTTATCTTCGATCTACCGAAAGACCTAACCTATTTCAAACTAACTTTGTCGCAAGAAAGATCATTATTTATTGAATGATTTAATTTAATGAATAGAACACTTTGTAGTGGGGCGAATGTCCTGGACTTGGATAGAAAGGAAGGACTGGAAGACTGGTTGTACACATATGAGACATACATTTTATTTCATAGCATACACTTCGTCGGCCGGAGAGTGAGGAGTGGGAGAGAGATAAGGAGAACCGTCAGTCTGTCCCCAACAGGGACAGCGGTCTCGTGCCTTCCAGCCTGGCTTAGGCGATCTGCTGCTCTGCTGAGTCCTCTCAGTTTTGGGTCAGGTCTTCTGTGTTCTGCTTTGCTTTATAGGTTTCTCGAACGCCCACGCAGGTATCATACCGCACAGGTGTTTGACTTCGGAATAACCTTTTCGTGGCAGTATATCATAACAGCATGACTTTTCTTATGATATCATCAGCCACAATTACATTAACTAATGTCGGTTCTTCAAATAAATTCTCAAGTTGATATTAACATGCTCTACTTGAGTTTCCAATGACAAGATTACAACACACATGCGAATAAATGACAGCAATACATGCTGGTCCGTGCTTGTACAGTTTTAAACGAGTATGTTACGTGGTCATATTATGAGTCAATTTAGTTATTAACTTGACCCTACTAATGTTGGACGTATCAACAGAGCACATATACTGATACCTGAGTTTATAAAAGAAAACAATTCTGCAGAAGCAATCCTAAATATGTTGCAATAAACAGACTACATACCTAATAAACATAGACATATGTAATGCATTACATTTTGTTGCATTTATTCATTTGTCAATGATAACGTTCAACGTCGATGGTGTCAACTTTCCCTTCTATTCTGGTTTTCAATTCTTGTGTGCTGGTTGCTTTTGTACCATATACAATGTTTCGGGCCTTTCCGCTATGTACATTATTGAGCATAGTGCAAGGATCGGAGCGAATTGTCCTCCTCCTAACCCCGTGAACACCATGCAAGCGACAGAACCCGAATATATCAATTACAGGACTCAACGATGCACATTATACATTAAGACCACATTCTTTCTAAGCTACTTCGTCACGGAATCTGTGAAGTTTTAAGAGGCAAGAAGTGTGTTCCTTAATCAGAAGTGACATTAATGATGAATGTACAAAGCCAAAGATTTACCGCTGTTCGATAGGATATTGACCTGAACTCAGGCTAACCAACTAAACTGAGAATAAATGAACATATCTGACGCATCGGCTTAGAGGAGCCGCTGCAATATTTATTCATCTCTGCATACACTACCCTGAAAAGAGGTGTATATGTAACGTAGAACAGGTATCCACTACAGTTTATTACGGAGCACATTTAGGAACAGAAGATGTCAAACATTTCGTGACTCCTGGTACAGTTATGATGGGAATTATTGGCACGGTCTAATTTTCTTTAATGTATTGAAAATAATTACCTTCCTGCACAACATAGGCAACTATAGGTACGAGGTTAGTAAATGCATAAACAGACATGTTACATTTTTAACTTTAAATAATGGTAAACAAAGATTGTCCAAAATTAATGGCACGAACAATATCCTTTTTGAGCTATAAACTTGTCTAATCTTTTTCCATAGCATGTTACTAGATTAGAACACACATCTGTAGGGATATTTTACCGCTCTTCATGCGCATATTCTTCAAGTTGTTACAGGTTTGTTGCTTTTCTAAATTTATTCCATAAGATGTCAAGAAAAAGTGAGAAACACCCACAAAGCATGTTACTCGCTCCTCCATGTTTTGCTGTCATGATGGTTTTCTTTGGATTGAAAGCCTTTACGTCGGCATAATTCTTGTCATTATGCCCCAAATGTTCTAGCTTTGTCTCATCTGACCATACTATATTCCCCCAGAATGAGACAGACTCATCAACATGTTCATTTGCAAATGCTAGACGAGCTTCCGAATGACTAGCCAAAGTAACAAGAAGGAAATATATATCTTGCTACTTTGACTCCAGCGGCTTCCAAATTATTCCTGAGATCCTTAGTTGTATATTTGGGTTATTTTCTACAGTTCCTAGAAGGTTACGTTCTGACTTGGTCGGCAGTTTCGTCTTCCTACCACGTCCAGGTTTATCTATATAAGTCTTCTCTCTCTTGAACTCTAGCATGATGTTTCGAACAGTTGATTTGGTGGTGGTAAATTGTTTAGAAATGACATCGTATACACTGACTGACTTGTAGGCCCTAATAATATTGGTTCTAATTTCTAAACTATATTCAGATATCTTCACCATTATCCAAATATGCGGAGCTCCTACTGTCAACATAATTATATATTTATGGCGAGAATCCATACAGTGAAATTGGAATCACCACTCTAGATATTTCTGGGAATACATAAATATTGATCTATACATATAAAGCCAAAATGTGCAAATGAGTATGTTCGTTTGGTTGTATGTATGCATCAATTTTTCGTGTGTTTCATTCATTAAATTATAAAATTATAAAACGTCTGATGTATAATGTAGTGTTATGCAATAATTAGCTAGTAAATACAGTGAGAGACGTATCTGTTATTTTTGAAAGGTTCATTTTAAGATCATTATGCAGCTTCGAAATATCAACCAGAATTTGGACCAAAGTTTAACAAATACAAAAATAAAAAAGAATATTGGAACAAGATTGAACATAGAATAGTCATGTAGAAAAATCAGAAATATTTGTCGATTTCAAAGGTGTATGGGTATAATAAGGCTTTTAAAATACATAGGATACTCACTTGTCTTTGAATAAATAACACACCATAGTGTAGACAGAGTCTCATCATGTATTGTCTATAACTTTGAGAGGTGTAAAACGTTGTTAACATCAAAGATTGGAAGAAGCGATTGGATTATTCGATGAAAGTGAAAATAGTCTGGTCTGTTGAGTTACCTGTATAATAATTGAGCGATGCTAATTCACTTCGCTGATCGGAATCCTAAAAACTGGTCAGTTGAATTAGCGGCCATGTATTATTTAGTTTGATCTTAACGTTATAATAATTGGGCGATGCTAATTCACTTCGCTGATCTGAATCGTAAAAACCGGTCAGTTGAATTACCTGCCATTTATTATTTAGCTTGCTCTTAACCTTATAATAAGTAAGCGATGCTAATTAACAAAAAATAATCTGTTTATCACTATAATAAGCGCATCTACATAGACTAAAGAGTAGCAAGATCACATTTCGTGCCAGTAAATGAAGTTCAAGTTTATTTAAAGTCTATATTCGGTTGCAGATTTTCGAGGTTCCGTTCTTAAAGGATGGTGATAGTAAAGTTTAAATGTTTGTCTATCCGTATGTGTGTATCTGTCCGCCCGGATACTACAATGGGTAGCACGACTGCCTCATGCGCAGAATGTCCTGGGTTCGATTCCTGGTATGATTGAAGAGTGTGGAAAACCCTTCATAGTTTGCAAAGTTACTTTTGGGGATGACCACCAGCTGCTTCGTCGCGATCTACCTAGTATCGTCCACGGTCTTAAATCTCCCCAGTTCTCCCTTGGAAGGGAACCAAATCAGAACTATAAAGGGAGTCTGAAAGACCTTTGTGACTGCCAAAAAAGCCTGCACAAGACATGAAGAGTGACTCGTTCTGTTATTGTGAATACGACGGTCAGACAGTACACAAGATAACTGAACAGATTATATTGGTGATGAAATGTACTGCCAAAAAAGCATGCACGAGACGTGAAGTGTGATTCGTTCTGCTATTGTGAATACGACGGTCAGGCAGTACACAAGATACCTGAACAGATTATCTTGGTGATGAAATGTACTGCCAAATAATCCTGCACAATACATGAAGAGTGACCCGTTCTGTTATTGTGAATACGACGGTCAGACAGTACACAAGATAACTGAACAGATTATATTGGCGATGAAATGTACTGCCAAAGAAGCCTGCACAATACATGAATAGTGACCCGTTCTGTTATTGTGAATACGACGGTCAGACAGTACACAAGATACCTGAACAGATTATCTTGGTGATGAAATGTACTGCCGAAAAAGCCTGCACAAGACATGCAGAGTGACTCGTTCTGTTATTGTGAATACGAAGGTCAGACAGTACACAAGATAACTAAAGAGCTTCTAAAGCAAATATTAACTACCTTGCTACCATGGTGTATATTCCGAAGCATTAGCAGAGACGAAATTTAAGCCAATGTATTCTGGTGATCAAAGCCAAAATCCGCAGGATATTTTGCTTTCTCCCCCCAATGTTTATTTCCACTGATTTATAGTTGTTTTTCCTTCTTCCTTTTTTCAATCTACGAAGACAATGGAACACTGACGGCATATTCTTGCAACGCATGACTTTACTAATTAGTACCAGGTGTATAATTAAAATGTAGCTCTGAAACACATTTCAACGTGATCGTTTATCATATCGTATAGGAAATGATCGCAACTAGCTGAAAACCCATGCTACGACAAGATTGTCAGCTAGTTCTTGCATTAGGCCTAAATCTAGCATTTGGTCCCAACACAAGATCAAAAGTGTTTTTTTCTTTCTGGAGATACCCCAATCCAATACATCTGGCTACAATGCAGCGTTTGGGCTACATAGAGGTCATATACAGATGATCAGAATCAGGCTTTTAGTATTAGCTAAACAAATAGATAGATATATAGATAGATA